>PVJI01004920.1:0-102793 GCA_004026765.1 Micronycteris hirsuta
TTAATATATCTACATTAGGGTCCCAGAAAGAAAACAGACCCACTTTCACTATTTCGACAGAGAGAATTTCATAAAGGGAACTGGTTAAGTAGGTATTATAAGGACTTGAAAATCAAAATGGGGAAACTGAGGTAACACAGAGCTAACTACAGGAAGCAGTTATCATGCCTAAGACTGGAGGAATAAAGAGAGGTAAATGAGGTCCTCAAACCCAGAAGCCTGGGGGAGGGACCCTATGGAGCTGGAGCTCAGACCTGTGAGGAGGGTAGGCATGTTTGGGATGTTAGCACCTCTGGGTGTTGTTCCATGAGGCTGGTTCTGGGAGTGGGGAAAGAAGCTTATTCTAGAAATGGTTGTTGCTGCCACAGTGAAGAGTTCTGCTATCCTGAGTTGCACTTCATTTGGATTTCTGTTGAAACATTTATGGATATTTGTTATCTGAACTGAAATGCTGTGTGGATGTGTTGCCCTCCTTCCTTTGTCTCCATCTCTAAAAACTTCACAGCTCTTATCCATAAAATGGGATCAATAGTCTTTGCCCTGCCCATCTTGAAGTTGTCTTTAGAAAATAAAGAAATATTAAAGCACTTGGTAAATGATAAAATACCAAATAAATTTAGGGTATTGTTATTGTTATATTTAAGCTTTACTTCAAAATGTAATATTAAATTAAGACAAATCTAAGACACAGTTGCTTATAATCCCATTATCCACTCATGTAAATGCTTTCTCCCCCTTTCCCTTACTCATTGTTTTATTTACTTCCTGATGTTATTGTCATTTTAAACTTGAAGCACTTGAAGTTTTGCCTTTGAGGACATCAGTGAATTATTTCTCAGTTCCTCTAAAATAGATACAAATAATTAAAAAAATAGATATACAGAAGGAAGGAAGCAAATTTAAATAAAATAATGTTATTAACACACCGTGTTAAGGATGTTTCACAGCTGCAGATCAGCTGTAAAGCATAGTTGTGTTTATAAAATTGTGAACAGAAATAGAATTCCCTTCTTCTTGAGCCTTTTTCCTAATTATACTGCTTTTACTCAGGTGAAAGTGAAAATATTTACAAAATAAGATACACTTATGGCACCTGATGCAGAAATATGTTTATCTTTCAAATTTTATATTTCTATATGGAAACTGAACATTTAGTTTGCAATGCAATGAAGAAAAAATGTCATCAAACACTTCAGGGGAGGATTTAAAGTCACCATTTCAAATATGCGGTTTCAAGTATTGAAAGTCCTTCAAAGTACAGATAGATTGTCTTCTCTGAATAATAAATTGTCATTTTGATGCCCTTTCATTTTGGGGTTTTCATTTAGTAAAGCAATGCTACAGATTCGGTGAAATATCTATTACCAATAGATCTTTTTTCTAACTCTCTTTTAATCAGAAGTGACAGTGGGCAGCTTCTCTTATTATTTCCTAAAGATACAAAATTTTATAAATATCTTTACTTTTTTTCATAAAAATGGAGTATTGGCATGCTATATTCTGTAGAACTCCCCCAAGGTGTTTTATTCTTTAATCTTCTCTATCCCCATCACTAAAAAGTAGGTGGCAATAGACTATTTTCTCCTTGGGATATTGTTGGACTAGGCTGCCTTTATGTGTATTATTTTCTTAGTCAATGAGCTTTGGAAGACAAAAACTATCAGTCTGCTACTTAGTGACTTATTTCAACACAAAAATACCCTTAGGGGAACCACAGTGACTGGTAGAGTAGAAGGTATTGCTTCATGTTTAGACTTTTTCAGCAAAAATGAATTGGAAAGTTAGAGCTGTTATAACATGGGGGAGGTCCTGGGGGAGTGTCACAATCAATTGGAAAAGGGAAATGTGAATTTAAAATAGCTACTTTGTCTTCTCACTCCAGTAGCAGAAAATATTAGAATTCTATCTGGTCTGAAGCATTCACAGTCACAGTTGAATTTCTGTACAAGTGTCTCACACAGTGCGTAAATGTATGCAGTATAGTCATTCTGTTGGCACTTTAATGAATCTGAAGAAGTTGTAGAGGCAACACATTGTTCCTAGAAATATATATATGTCTTTTTTTTTCTCCCAAGGAAATGTTTCCAGAGTAAGGACCATTATTCTGTCAAGATAAGAGCCTTTTGGGTTTCAGTGACGTGTTTTTTAATCCTCACCTCACCTCCTGATTTTTGTTTTTAAATGACTTTACAAAGTCAAAAGCAGTCTCTAATATGGTTGCACTGATAGTATGTAAGGTTTGAAAAAGCTGTCACAATATCAGTCAAATGTCAACTCTACAGATACTTCACAATGTCAGTGAAAATCTACCCATTAATGCTCAGGATTTTCTGTTTGAGGAAGACCTGCAAGTCACAGGGCATTCTCTATAGTTCTAATTCACTGCAAAGGATATCACTGAGAGATTTTTTAAACTTTTTTTTATTGTTGTTCAAGTACAGTTGTCTCCATTCTCCCCCCACCACTCCCCACTACCCCAGCCATCCCCACTTCCCACCCTTTATCCTACCCCACTTTGGTTTTGTCCATGTGTCCTTTATATGTGTTCCTGAAAACTCCTCCTCCTTTTCCCTCCATCATCCCCTCTCACTTCCCCTCTGGTTACTGTCATTTGTTCTTAATTTCAATGTTTCTGGTTATATTTGCTTGCTTGTTTGTTTTGTTGATTAGGTTTCACTTATAGGTGAGATAATATGGTGTTTGTCTTTCACCTCCTGGCTCATTCACGGTGAGTCAATTTTCCATTGTACCTATTAAAAGTGAGGTCAAAAATTTTTTAAACGTTGTTAAAATTGGCCTTTATCTTGGGAGCATGAAAGAGAAGAAAGGATATGATTTGGTCTCTAATCAGTTGAGGGGATTTTTTTCACATTTTTTTTATTGTTGTTTAAGTACATTTGTCTCCATTTCCCCCCCACCACTCCTCCTTACCTCAGCCATCCCCACTTTCCCCCTTGATCCTATCTTGCTTTGGTTTTTTCCATGTGTCCTTTATATATATTCCTGAAAACCCTTCCCCCTTTTCCCCCATTATCCCCTCCCCATTGAGGGGATCTTATAATCAAAGAAAATAATGTACATTACTGTGACTTTTTAAAAACTCTTTTATTATTTTTATTGTGGTTAAATATCATAATGTGAAATTTACCATTTTATTATTTTAAGTGTACAGTTCAATGTAATTAAGACATTCTCACATTGTTGTGCAACCATCATGACCATCCATCTGCAGAGCTTTTCCATCTTCCCAAACTGAAACTTTTATCTCCATAAACAATTCCCCATTCCTGCTTCCCCTCATTGCCCTGGCAATCACATTTCTACTCTCTATTTAGGAATTTAACTACTCTAGGTACCTCAAAAGAATCATACAGAACCTGTCCTTTTGTGTCTGACTTTATTTAGCATCATGTCTTGAGCTATCACCCATCCTGCAATTTTTATCAAGATTTTTGTTTCAGTATTAAACGGTGAAACTTTCGTGATCCCCAAACTCCTGAAACTAATTATTTTAAAATGCAGTTTTAAGAGCTATTTAAGAAACATTCAATTAAATTTAAATTAGAAAATAATATTAATTTTTATAGACAAATCATTGTCCTACATCTTCAAGTAAGATAATAATGGCAACACTGTTTAGGGCTTTCTATGTGATCTGCATGTATTTATTTATTCAATTTTACAATATTCTTACAAAAAAAAGGTGGCCTGTTATTTTCTTACTTTTGTAGAGAGTAAACTGAGGTACAGAAAGGTTAAATACTTCACCTATGATTATACAGTAAGTAAGTAGTATAGCCAAATTTTAAGCTCAGGTTGTCTGGTTCCAGAGGTTTTGCTCTTACTCAGTGTAATACGATGTTTCCTCTCATGCACATCTCCCACCAATGAATAGTCAAATTGAGAACTCTTGGAATTGAGCATAGGGAAATAATAAACAATGAACCTTGGCACCTGAGTGACTGAACTTGAACTTTAGTCTCTTTAAGGAAGTATGGCCTTGATATAGTTAATAATGGAGGAAATACTGGAAGTTCAGGGAAGTTATATAAGTAGAACTTGTTTTACGAAACTTATCTGATCAAGTTCTATGTTGCCAATCATCTTATGGTATCTTATGGTGAATTGTTGTTCTTGTTGACTTCGGCTTCATTCACCTTTGATGCTATGGAGAAGGAACATGCCACAGGTGGAAAGTTCACACCAATAGGAGTATTTAAATATAGGCTAGAGAGAATAATGGATTAGAGAAACTCTACACTAGGGGTAGGAGTAACATAATGAGCCAGAATGGTGTTTTATGACAATTCAGGATGTAAGAGAAAGTATGAGAGGCATGGACCAATCAACACAAGGATAAATTTTATGTTTATTTTAAAATTTTTTATTTATTTTTATTTTTAGTGCTCAAATACATTTTGGTAAACATCTTACTTATATTAGCTTTACTTTCTTTCAAAATGCTATACCACATATTGCTATCACCTCAGACATGTCACATTATCTGGCCTCACTTTTTTCATTTGTAAAACATGAAGTTTCAAGAGTCTCTAAACTTTCTGAATCCAGGGTTTGGGGTTTATTCCTCTGAGTTGGGACAGTCTGATGAGGATTTCGTCCCGCAAAATCCGTGGGTGACCGCTACCGAACGCGTGAATGAATCTCACACAGAGACACACTTGGAGAATGAAGTCCGGTGCCACGGGTCTTTCCCTTCTGGTCTGGAAAGGCCCCGGGCGTAACTCAGCCGTGCTTTTTATTAGAAGTTTCAGGACACATTTGCATTGGATTGGTTATTCATGAACTCATGCCAGAACAGGGGTCTTCAGCTAGGTCATAAAGATATATGGAAGGGGGATAGATAAGTGGGAGGTTTACTCAATAAGGTAAACATTAGGGGTACAGAGCATTAGGATGTAAATTCAGGTCCGGTGGCAGACAGGACGGGGGCAGTACATTAAACAGGAGACAAGTAAATTGAGGGTAAGCTAGCTAGGGCTGTTAACTTTTAGGACCAAAAAACATTGAGGCAGGGAAGAATTTCAGGCATCTATTAACCTAAGCTTCTTGGCTCGGGGGAAAGAGACTCAGCAAGGCAGAGTATTTCTTAAGAAACATTTTTGCCAAATTCCCATTAGAGAATTCTTTTTTCCATGGACATGAGTTACTCTGGCCCACATGGGAGTGTTTTTTCCCGTGGAGTTTTGCTCATACACACGTGAACTCCCAGGGCTTACATTTTTTCATGCTTGTGAAAAGAATCCTGCCACAATAGTCTCTTCTGTCAGCACAGAGTTCCTGGGGCCTAAGGTCTGAGGAGGCCTGAGGAAGGAAGGTTTTTCAGAAGATAATGTTAGCACTTTAGAATTGGGCAATAATGGAGGATGGGATTCCCATTCTTCTTCTTGTTGAGACAGGCACTGGTGATCCATCTTTGCCTCTGTCACCCTGATTTAGGTCACTCCAATTGTGAGGCCTCTCAAATAATACCTGTCTGGGTTTAAAATTTATGTTGAAGAAACATTAATGCAAGCTCTTAATAAGATGAAGAACTTAACAGTATGCTGTTATCTGGGAATAATATATTTTATATACTTAAGACATGTTTAATTAGCTTTGCAAAAGTCAACTTGGCTTTCACAGAAATGAAGCTTTCTTTTTCCCCTTTCTCCCATATTCTACTCGAACAACAGGCAAGATATTCAGGAAATCTCCTTTCAATTTGGTATATTTGTAAATCCGTCTTCTTATATCTCCTTTTCTCTCTCTATTCCTGCAAACTAATATCTTTTTGTAAATTCAGCTCTTGCTAAGGATGGAGGGTAGGGAAGAGTTTTTAGAAGTGCACAATGAAACAAATAATAGAGTTGATAGGTGTTAGAGCTCCTCAGATATTGAACATGCATCCTTTTGAAACAGAGTTACTAAATATTTAATAAACATTTACATCCGAGCAGCACTTAAGGCTTTTATAACCTTTGATACTCACTCCCATTTTGCAGATGAAGACACTAACCAGATCTGGAGTAATTTTCTCAAAGCTTTAAGTATTGGAGCCAAGAATCAAAATAAACTTTCTATGGCAAATCTCTGCCTCTTTCTTTCTTTCTTTCTTTCTTTCTTTCTTTCTTTCTTTCTTTCTTTCTTTCTTTCTTTCTTTCTTTCTTTCCTTTTCTTTTCTTTTCTTTCTTTCATTTTAGAGAGAGGGGAAGGAGAAAGAGAGGGAGAGAAACAGCAATGTGTGGTTGCCTCTCACACAGCCCTCACTGGGGACCCGGCCTGCAACCCAGGCATGTGCCCCGACCGGGAATCGAACTGGGACCGCTTGGTTCCCAGCCCATGCTCAATCCACTGACTGCCTCTTTTCAAACAGGAAGATCCAAGTTTAATTTATGAAGGCCTTTCCTTTACCTAATGAATTGTTTTAAAGATGAAATCTATTAACCTACAGTACCTTTCAACTTTAAGGGACAAGTGAAAATTTGCCTCTTTTTAGGTCCACACCTTCAGAGTCAAGAAAAAAATTTAATGAGCATAATGATGCATTTGAATTTTATCCTAGGTCACTGAAGCATTTTTATACTCTCCACATGCTTTTGAGGTAGGTGAGTTAGGCATTCTGAGCTCAATGTATTTTTAAGATAGTCTCATCTAAGGTCACAGTGTTGATACAAGGCTAGAAAAATGCTACTCCCAACGTCACTGGGCAACCAGTGAAGTTTATCAACATTTTCGATAACTGATATTTTTTAAAATTTTTATTTTTTTAACTTTTTTTATTGTTGTTCAAGTATAGTTGCCTCCATTCTCCCTCCACCACTCCCCCGCAACCCCAGCCATCCCTACTTCCCACCCTTGATCCTACCCCGCTTTTATCCATGTGTCCTTTACACGTGTTCCTGAAAACCCTTTCCCCTGTTCCCCCCATTATCCCCTCCCACCTCCCTCCTGATTACTGTCAGTTTTCAATAACTGATATTTTTGATAGAGACAAGACTAATAAATGAAGCAGAAAAGTGAAGATCCTATCAAAAATTACAAAAAAAAATGGAATGATGTAAGTCTGTTATCTCTTACATTTCAAAAAGAAGAAGGGGGAAATTTAGAAGTCATCTGAACAAAAATCTTAGCAACAGCAGTTACTTCCTTTGATAAAGAGAGGTCTTTTGGTTGAAATTTTGATGTCTAAACTCATGGAAAATGTCTGATTTTTTATTTCAAAGAATTATAGGAGGTAAAATAAGGGGGGAATTTCTTACAATGTATATTCCTATTTTAAGAGATAGAGTTAAGTTGTTAATGGGGAAGACTAATTGTGACTACAGTAAAGCATTAATTCATTCACAAAAGTTCTTCCAAATGTTAAGAGCAATCTAACAATAGCCAGAGGGGAGGGAGGAGGGGACTATGGGGAGAAGGGTCTTCAGGAACCACTATAGAGGACACATGGACAGAACCAAGGGGGGAGGATGGAGGCAGGGGAGGGAGGTGGGTTTGGAGGGGGTGGGGGGAGGGGAGGGGAGAGGATGCAGACAATTGTAATTGAACAACAATAAAGTAATAAAAATTTTTTAAAAAAGTTCTTCCAAATGTTTGTAGTATATTGAGAGAGCTCAAAAACAGAGGGTTCAAAATGTCTTTATAAGTTAGACATTTTACACACCTAAGCTTATTTTTTTATACCTATTTCTACTGAGTTCATTTCTTGTGCAATTAATCTTTTAGGAAGCAGGCTAAGAAGAGATAGGATTAGGTCTCTTTGTCTAGCAGCCAGAGAAGTTATAATGATAACTTGGGTACATTTTAAAAATGTATTTTATAGGATTTATACCTTTTCCTAAACATTTTGATTTATTTATTCTACCACCATTGAGCATTTCTTGGTGCAAATTTATTCTGATAAAGACTTAGTCTAGATATAAGGATAGTAAATAGCTGTTAAACCACATATCACTCTGGCTACATGGAATGGTGATAAAGAAAGGTCTCAAAGTTACATCTGAGCTCTGTAAGCAAGAGTCCCATGATTTGATATCTTCCATGGCCTCAGGCATGGGTGAGGGAGAGTGTGATACATGAGTCAAATTATATACCCAAGAAAATTAAATCAGTAGCGTTAATTGTGTGCTTATGAATCACATGAGATACATACATAGTAATTTATAGAAGAGTTTTAAAGAGAAGCATCTCTAGTGAAATGGAATGCTCTGAAGGGATTAGTGGAACTTGAAGAATAAGTCATTTTGGTTTGTCAAGATGAGTAGAGATCATTAATGAAGATAATGCTAGTACAGTATGCCAGACTAAGAATGTCTAAGGGCAATAACTTAACCAAAAGAGCTGAAGCCAAACTCATTTTGGAAAAGTTTGGCAGTAATTTGAAAATGTAGTTAGTTTTAGCTACTAACCAGTGAGCACTTATTCTATGTTTAACTTTGCTTGGCTAGCTACCTCCTTTAATTCTCAAGATGATTTCGCAAGGAGACATTATTATTAACCCTATTTTTCAGATGAAGATTATAAGTCTTAGATGAAGATTGTAAATCTCAGAGAGGTGAAATCACTCATCCAAGTCACATAGTTGGTAAGTGGTAGAGTTATATTTGAAGCTGGATCTGCTTGACTCCAGTCTATAATTTTATACCCTTACAGTTTTGGTGTCCTGGGTAGAATGAAACCAGATTTTGTAGGCTCTTAAATTCCAGATTGTAAGTTTTTTCTTTTTTAAAACTATATTTGGCATATCAGCTAATTCACCCTTTTCAAGTGTATGATTCCAAAAATTTTTAGTAAACTTAGCAAGTTGTGCAACCATTACTATAATTCAGTTTTGTTGAGCATAATGTATTTGAGGTTCATCATTGTTGTGCCATGTGTCCATAGTTAATTCCTTATTATTGGTGAATAGTATTCCATTGTATGGATAGACCACATTTTGCTTATTCATTCACCACTTGATGGGCATTTAGATTGTTTCCAGTTTTTAGCTATTATAAATAACACTGCTAAGGACATTCATTTCTAAGTCTGTTTGCATACATTTTTATTGATATTTCTCTTGGGTATATATCTAAGAGTGAAATTGCTGGCTCATAAATTCATGTTACATTTGAGAAACTTCTGTTTTCCAAAGTCACTGTACCACTTTATTTTTATACCAGCTACGTATAAGAATTCTAACTTCTCCACATTTTTGCCAATATTTATTGTCTGCCTTTTTATTGTAGACATTCTAGTAAGTATAAAATCATATCTCATTGTAGTCTCTATTTGTATTTTTCTAATGGCCAAAAATATTGAGCATCTTTTCATACACTTATTAGCCATCAAGCCATCTGAGTATCTTTGGTAAAATGTCTATTTAAATATTTTGCCCATTTTTGTTTGGATTGTCTTATTATTGAGTACAAGACTTCTTTCCACGATCTGGCATAAGTCCTTTGTCAAATAAGTGTCTTACAAATATTTTAACCCAGTCTGTTGCTTATTTTTTTATTTTTTAAATGATATATGTTGTAGTGCAAACATTTTCAATTTTTGATGAAGTCCAATTTATTAATTATTTTCTTTTATGGATCATGCTTTTGATGCCATATATAAGAAATTTTTTGCCTGTTTCAAGGTCTCACAGATTTTCTGTTTTTTTCTAAAAGTTGTATTTTTTAAGCTGTCACATTTAATTTTATGATGCATTTTGAGTTAATTTTGTCTATATTATAAGTTAAGGGATCATGTTATTTATTTATTTGGCATATGGATAGCTTATTTTACCAACATCATTTGTTAAAAGGGCTATCATTTTTCCAGTGAATTTCCTTCATATGTTTGTTGAATATTAATTCACCATAAACATAAGAATTCATAACTGGACTCAACTCTGATATATATGTTTATCATTAATGCCAATACCAGTATCTTGCTAACTAGTTTTATAGTAAATTTCAAAATTGGAAAATGAAATTCTTCTATGTTCTTCTTTTTCAAAATTGCTTTGGCTATTCTAGACCTTTTTAGTTTCCACACAGTTTTTGGGATCAGGTTGTTGATTTCTGGGGAAAAAAAGCCTCTTGGAAATTTGAAAGACATTGCATTGAATCCATAGATCAATATGGAGATTATTGTCATCTTAACAATATTGAATATTCCAATCCATGAACATGGACTATCTCTTCATTTGTTCAGATTTTCTAGAATTTCTCTCAGCAATGTTTTGAAATTTTCAACTCTGGTACTATTTTTTTGTAACTTTACTCTTTTTAATTTTTTTTGTAATTTATTTTTTAATTGTTCAAGTACAGTTTTCTGCCTTTTCCCCTCACCCTAGTCCAACACCCTCAGCCCTCCCCACCTCCCACCCACCTCTACCTCCCCAATTATTGTCCATATGTCCTCTATAATTGCTACTGCAAACCCTTCACCCTTTTTCCCCTAAAATTCCCTCCCCTCTCCCTTGTGGTCACCATCAGCCTGCTCTCAGTTTCAGTGTCTTTGGTTATATTTTGCATGTTTGTTTGTTTTGTTGATTAGCTTCCTGTTAAAGGTGAGATCATATGATATTTATCTTTCACTACCTGGCTTATTTCGCTTAGCATAATGCTCTCCAGTTCCATCCATGCTGTTGCAAAGGGTACTCTTAAATATTTTATTCTTTTTGATGCTACTGTGAAAGGTATTATTAATTTTATATTTGGATTGTTCATTGTCTGCTTTTGGAAATATCATTAGTTTTTGTGTATTGATCTTATATCCTGTGACTTTGTCGTACTTGTTTGTTTGTTCTAATTTGTGTGTGTGTGTATTCCTTAAAATAGGACATGTCATCTGCAAATACAGACAGTTTTACTTCTGTTCAATCTGGATGCCTTTTATTTCTTTTTCTTGGCTGATTGCACTGGCTGGAACTTCCAGCACAACACTTAAAATAAGAGATTAACAGTCATTTGTACTCTGTTCCTAATCTTAGAATACTTCTTTTAGTCTTTGATCAAGTATGACATTCATTGTAGGTTTTTCATAGATGCATTTTATTATGTTAAGGAAGTTTTCTTCTATTTCAAACTTGTCAAAATTGGCTGAGGTAGTTTAAGAAGTGAGAATTTTCTTTTAGAATCTTCAACAGTGAATACTGGCCTAAAACAAAAATTCAGTAAATTTTATATCATTAAGGTTCATAATTTGTACAATAATTGTCTTAACAGATATTTTCTTCTTTTCTCTTCTAGAGAAAGAGAATATTGGAGATAAGTAGGGCAAGAAATTATTATATTTTATTGATATTATTTGTTTTACTCAAATTCTGAACTAGCTCTATCTCAATATCAGTGCTATCTAACAGAAATATAAGGCAAGCCTCAATGTGAATGGTATATGTAATCTAAAATTTTCTACTAGTTACATTAAAAAGGTTAAAAATGTAAATAATATTTTATTTAATCCCACATATTCAAAATATTATCATTTTCACATGTCATCGATATAAACATTCTTTTTTTCTGTACTTAGTCTGAAATCCTATGTGTATTTTACACTAAAATTATACCTCAATTTGGAATAGTCACATTTCAAGTGCTCAGTGGTTATGTGTGGCTAGTGGCTACCACATTGGACAGTGCAGTTCTATATACTTGTATATTAAACTGTAGTTAGCTAACAAATATTAAATAAGTAAATCAAAGGAAAGAAAAATGGCTTGTTATTTACTACATAGACATTGGTGCAAAAATATACCGGTTTTTGCATTTAAATAGCACTTGAGAAGAATTCTAGCATCTTCTAAAGGATAATCTTATGAAATATTATAAATAAGAAAAGAACAGCTCTTAATGCAGTATTTCTTAAAATGCAATTAAGCCTGTATTTTCATAGCTTTTGATGTGAATAATATCTAGTGTTTTAAACAACACTAATCTAGTAGGATGCCTATGTTCTATGTCTTCTCAACTGAGAGTTGAGAAAAAAATGGCCAGAGTACTCCTTTCAAGTTTCTCTTAGGAAACTCCAAATTTTCTCCTACTGGGAGATCTTCATCTCTTGGATATCTGGTCATCTAAATGCATCAGCTTTCTTGCCAGCATAAAGAGTGTTGGGGCAACAAATGGGTATCAGAGAATCAGATGGACATCAGCACAGACTGCATTATGACACTCTAGCTGCTACATCATTCATGGTAATGGACTGTGCTGGAGATGGCTGCAGATACGCTTTATACTGGAAGAAGCCTGTGGTCATTGCAGGTGGTGCAAATGTCATCTTTATTTGTTCTATTGTTGTTCAAGTACAGTTTTCTGCATTTTCCTCCCACAATTCCCCCCACCCCAGCCAACCCTACCTCTGTCCTCTAATCCCACTCCCCTTGGTTTTATCCATGTGTTTTTTATAGTTGTTCCTGAAAACCCTTCCCCCTTTTTATCACTGAACTTGAAGGATCATTCAAACAGCTAGCTGGTAGTGAGAATGACTAAAGCTATTGATTTTGGACTACATTGCAATATAAAAAGATGATGGTTTTTAATTTTAGATTGCTTCCTTCACCCAGAACAATACCATCCTTACAGAAAGAGTTTTAAAGAATAAAAAAATAAAGCATTGTTTCTGTTCTCAAAGATGTATCCATTAAAAATTCATATTTTGAATTCACATCCAAGAGTGCCCCCTTAATGTGTCCCAGTTCCTCTTAGGGTGTCTTGGTTAGAGCATTAGTTAGTTGGCTTGAAGTGTTCAAGGGAACAGTTTCAATCATCATAATGACCAGCAAACTTCAGTATTTCCTAGACACAGATTTCCTCCTTCCTCCAGCTGCTGTCTTGAATGAGTATGTAGTTGTTCTAAAGGGAATTAAGGGGGAAAGAATGGATGGATAATTCTTATCTATCACCCCTATTGGCAAAATGATTCGTAATCTATGGAGCATAGGTCAGAAGCGGCACCTTTAAAAAAAAAGTAGCACATAGAGTTTACAACATCAGGAAGACTCATGTGCTTACAAATAGGACTGTGCAATGAAAGCACGCCTTCATGGTAATATGGAGAATGGATGCAAAGCCAGTAAACAAAGCAGCAGAAGAGATTAACTCTTTGAAATATGGGGCCATCAGTAGATCCTGAAAGAACACAGTAGGTGAGATCAATGGGTGCAGATAAGAATGCTGTTAAACTTAGCACTGGCAGCCCACGTCAGCACTAATGCTTCCATGTCAACATTTATTTATGGCTGCTCTTTTGTAACATTAGGCTTACGTATGAGTGTTCACACTAAAGAGTATCGTTTCTGCTTATTCATCAATTTTTAGCCTATTTCTAATTTATTATGTCTATAGTGAATTTTAATTTCTTGTACTATTCTAAAGGAGGTTGTTGATTATATTTCATGAAGAAATAATAGGTTGTGAGTGGATCTCACACCATTGTCTTTGCTGATATTTAATTCCATTGAATAGTTTTCATCCAATTCAATAGTTGCGAGTATATCACTGATTATTGCTAAAATTGCTTTTGTAATAGAAACTTTCTAACCACAAGGTGAAGATATGTTCCCTGTCCAGAAAGAGCTCAGTGTCTACCTGGGAAGAAAGACTCATTAAGCTAAAATATAAAAGGAACATTTCTGTGATGAAATGTGTTTTTTAAAGTATATTATATTGATTATGCTATTACAGTTGTCCCATTTTTTGCTCCCCTTAAGTCCCCTCCACCCTGCACCGCCTCTCCCACTGCTACTCCACCTCCCCTTAGTTCATGTCCATGGGTTCATGACCCAGAACTTATGGGTCATAAGTTCTTTGGCTTCTCCATTTCCTATACTATTCTTAACCTTCCTCTGTCTATTTTGTACCTACAGTTTATGCTTCTTATTCCCTGTACATTTCCCCCCACTTTCTCCCTTCCCCTTCCTGCTGATAACCTCCCAGGTGATTGCCATTTCTGTGAATCTGTTCCTGTTTTAGTTGTTTGCTTAGTTCGTTTTTGTTCTTGTTTGTGTGTGTTTGTGTGTGTGTGTGTGTTTAGGTTCAGTTGTTGACAGTTGTGAGTTTGTCCTTCTACTGTTCATAGATTTTATCCTATTCTTTTTCTTAAATGAGTCCCTTTAACATTTCATATAATAAGGGCTTGGTGTTGATGAATTCCTTTAACTTGACCTTATCTGGGAAACACTTTATCTGCCCTTCCATTCTAAATGATAGCTTTTCTGGATAGAGTATTCTTGGATGTGGGTCCTTTCCTTTCATGACTTTGAATACTTCTTTCCAACCCCTTCTTGCCTGCAAGGTTTCCTTTGAGAAATCAGCTAATAGTCTTATGGGAACTCCTTTGTAGGTAACTCTTTCATTTTCTCTTGCTGCTTTTAAGATTCTCTCCTTATCTTTAATCTCGGGTAATGTAATTGTGATGTGCCTTGGTGTGTGCTTCCTTGGGTCCAAATTCTTTGGGACTCTCTGAGCTTCCTGGACTTCCTGGAAGTCAATTTCCTTTGACAGATTAGGGAAATTTTCCTTCATTATTTGTTCAAATAAGCTTTCAATTTCATGCTATTCTTCTTCTTCTGGCACCCCTATGATTTGGATGTTGGAACATTTAAAGTTGTCCCAGAGGTTTCTAAGCCTATCCTCATTTTTTAAAATTGTTTCTTCATTGTGTTCTAGTTGAATGTTTATTTCTTCCTTCTGTTCCAAATTGTTGTTTTGAGTCCCAATTTCCTTCCCTTCACTGTTGGTTCCCTGCATATTTTTATTTCACATGTTTCCCATGGTGGGCAACCAATGTTGCTGTGTTGTTTTGCTATATGTAGGGGAGGCAATAGAGAGGGAAAAGTGCTGCTTGCTCAGCTCTTGATCTGCTTTCAGTCACTCCCTCCTCTCCCCACAAACAAATTGGGCCCTTCTGTTGTTAGTTCCTGGGTAAGGGGGTTTGTGTACATTGTATGACCCTGTGGGTCTCTCCAATGAACTATCCCGTGAAACTGGGGGTTTCTCTCATAGCCACAACCCCCATAAGTTTTTACAGCCAGAGGTTTTGAGGCTTTTTCTTTTTCCTGTGCTGGAACCCTAGACTGCATGGTCTGTATCGCTCTCCAGTTGTTCCTCCCGCTTTATCCTCACATAAATGTGGGACCGTCTGGTCCACCAGCCATATGGTGCTCTAGTCACTGATTTGCCACATGTCCCCTCTGCCCTGGCTGCCCATCTCTGCCTCTCCTACCAGTCTGAATTAATATTTCTTCTTTAACTCCTTGGTGGTCAGACTTCCATACACATTGATCTTCTGGCAGTTCTGATTATTTTTTTATTTTAAATTTGTTGTTGTCCTTCTTTTGGTTGTGTGAGTAGGCAAAGTATACCTACCTATGTCTACGTCTTGCCTGCAAGTCTGAAAAGTGATTTTTCACACATGTGCTTAATGTCACAGATCTGAGGGAGAATAAAAATTTTGGATAAACTTGGTTTTGCTTATAATAATTCCTCTGAATAATCTTTCAAGGCAAAAATCCTTCTGTTTTTAAGATGGAAAATATTATTTGAAGAAGCTTAAAGTAAACATACATATCAAATACACTCTGAAGTCATTGAGTGAAGGCTCTAGGGCTCAGGTTCCAGGGTATCAATAGCACATGATGCTTCATGGAAGGAGGATTTGTGCCTTACACTGCAAAACTTCACAGATTTTGGAAAATGTTTGTATTTCTTGTTTTGTATGAATTAGGGAAATATTTATTCAACATCTCCTTTTCTTATTGTGCAATTCACAGAGAACTTGTCTGTGAAATATTTCCATAGGACTTTTATTTGGAAATAAGTAGCTGATTGCTGCAGGAAAGCTTCATGGTGAAGGCTCCTTGCTCTCAAAAGAAAATTGAAGCTAAATCAAAAGATTTCAAGGAGAGTCTAGAAAGGTTTTTTCTTTTCTTTTTCTCCCTTTTCAAGGGGTAATTGATTGCTCCCCAAAAGGGTCTTTATAGGACTCTAGGTAGACAATGCTCTAACCTTGTCAGAAAAGGATAATAAATTTAGAGTCAGACTGGTTTGGAAGGAAAGGCTTAGAATGAACTGCATTTTATAGGAACAGAGCACTGAAGTCTGTTGTTAGTTTATAGGGCCTTGATTAGATAGGTTATTGATTTTGGCTGCTGGTGATATGGTTCATGTTCAGAAGGTATAAACTCATGATGAATAAAATAGAAGTGAACACTTAAAAAAAACCAGAAAGATACTGGCTAGAAGGCTAGTTGTAGCTCTTCAAATGGAATGAGCAGCTGTGCCTTTAGCCCTCTGGAATCAGTTATGTGTATTAAATACTGGAATAACTTGATATTTTAAAAACTTATATGCTCATCCAAGTTTTAGAAGACTACCGGGAGTTTCACAATTTTATAGTTAAATCAATACCCAGATTTATGCTTTTTGGACAGAGAAACTTGAATTTAATTGAGCAAATGGATCTAATGAGGATAGACATATTTTGTGCAGATGTTGGAGAGTTTTTTCCTATTATTATCTGAAAAATGAAACAGGTAGTTTTGGTATAAAGATGAATATAACTTTACAGGAAAAATGACAAATGTTCAGAAACTTTAAAAGAAGATTTGTGATATACAGAGGTTTGAGAATGTCCAGAGTCTGGTAGAATATTTTTTTGTCTCTTAAATTCTTGAATTTAAGGTGCATTAATTATACAGAAAAGCACATAATATTTTACTTTATACTGCACAATTAGTGGCCATATGGTATTAAATTGGCAACCAGACTTTCAAAAATAACAATTTTAAGCGGAATCACTTACGGTCTAGATTTTTCTTTTTTTTTAATTTTTATTTATGGTGTTTTCCATAGACTTTTACATTTTATTCACTAGATAAGGGCATTGTTAACTTTTTAGAGATAGCTACAAATAAATATTATCTAAATATTTGTGTGTTTTCAGAAGTCTCCTTGGCATTTTTCAAGTGAAAGGAGACAACTTGTATGAAAAATTAGGAGGTACAGAAATGTTTTGGAGATCTGCAATTTATTTCTCATTAACCCTATTCTCCACAGTATTTGACCACATTTTGCTTCAGGAAATATTCAAATACACTTACACAAACAAAATTTCAATTTCATGGAGATTCTGACTGTGTAATAACAATGATATTAAATCTTAAAATGCAATGAAACGAAGTTAGTTTCTAGAGACATATGGACTCAAATAAGTTTGAAAAAAATATTGGAGGACAGAATTTGGCTCTGTGATATTTTAATGCAATGAGTGAGTTCCAGAAATAACTGTCTGCTTTTGTGCTGTCCAGAAAACACACATTAAAAATTTTCCACATGTTATTTTTCTCTATACTTCTCACAAATTAAGAAGTCTATTCTCTCAAGATACTTTATGAACATTGTAATTTTAAAAGTGAGATTTGTACATCAAAGTGTAAAATATAGACTGTCTTACATTTTTCACAATTGTGGAGAACTGATCACTAGAAAATCTGGGAGAACCTAAGATCTGTGTTTATAAGTTAGCTGAAGCTTAACTTCATCACCATATATTTCTCCTTGAAGATATTGTGAATATAAGTTTAAAAACAACCTTTAGATAGATCAAACCCATATTTTTCAGAGCATTATAAGCTTTATGTATAATGCTATAAATAAAAATACACTTTGAAAATGTGTGCTGTGGAAAATGGAAAATCAGCTTAGGCTGAAATAATTTTGAAAAAGAACTGCCCCCCCCCAAAAAAAAAAACTCCCAACAGACATTGGTTTAACTTAAAAAGGCACAATTTTTTGAGGGAGTTTTATTTAAATTTTTTTGCTCAAATATGAAGAGGTTCATTAAAAAAAACACTGAGCAATATTTATACTCTTTTATAACTTCATATGATGTATTTAAATTTTTTCTGTTGTTCCTTAAGCCTTCTCTACTTTTGAAAGAACAATTATTATCCCAGAAAATTAAAATAAGAATCATTGAATATTCAAAATGAAGAAATCCCTGCCCTTGCCTTGGATTTCAGGGAGACACTTGGCATATTACACAAAGAGAGATACAGAACTAAGCTGAAGAAGTTTCAAGTTTCGGGTTTCTGTATTTTAAGAATGTACTGGAAGTGATTTGGTTTGTGCCTATAAGTGATTTAAAAAGCAAGCAGTGACTTGGTCATTTTGGTCTCTGGAAAGTAACCTGACAAGGAAATGCCATCTAAATGAGAAGGATTTAATCTAGACAATTAATATGATCCAATAGAAATATGATTCCTAACCTAATCAACAAAACAAACAAGCAAGCAAAATATAACCAGAGACATTGAAATAAAGAACAAACTGACAGTAACCAGAGGGGAGAGGGAAGGGGACAACCAGTAGGGCAGGAAAGGGGAAGGGCCATCAAGGAACACATATAAAGGACACATGGACAAAGCCAAAGGGGGGTAGGATTGAGGGTGGGAGGTGGGGATGGATAGGATCAGAGGGGAGTGGCAGGGAGAAAATGCAGACAACTGTACTTGAACAACAATGATTTTTAAAAAGGAAATATGGTTCCTATTACAGAGAACTTTCTATTAAGCTTTGCTCAATTGAGTTTTATTTTTTAGCCATTTTGCCTTTATTCAATAGGTAACCACAGGCCAGGTAAAATATTTTTAAATTCCTTTTAGGCGAGTATTTTTACTGGAACCCAAACGATTTACAGATTTCCCCCCACAAGTTATTAATTTGTAATTTAGTGGTGTGTGTGTGTGTGTGTGTGTGTGGTAACAGTCTCATGTCTGCCGTAGGGAGTTCTCTGTGTCATGCTAGAAAGAGTTTATGGTCCCACTTGCATCCATGAGAAAGAGAAGACAAAGCTTCGTTTTTGAGTCCCTGGAAATTCTTTACCATTGAGTAACTGCCACTACTAGCTTTCTTGTGTTATTTAAAGAGGTAAAAAATTCATTACACTAATTTTCTTATACATGCTGGTTTATTTTCCTGTGATTTGAAGACACATTCTATTTAGTAACAATACACTGCTCATAAGATGTCAGACTCATGTTTTAGTTAGCATTGGCTTTGGCTGCAAGTAAAAACCTCAAACAATAGTGGTTTAAATATAACCAAGGAGGGAGGACTAAGGATAAGAGCCATGCTTGTGGGGCTTGTCCTCTTGCAAAGATAATCATGTTTCCCTAAAAGCTCATTGAACAGAAAGAGCTCTTTCTCATGGCTCATTACAGTGAAAGGGAGCCTGGGAAATTTAGGATTTTAGCTGGGCATCTTAATTTAAAGACGAGAATAATATTAGGGAGATGTGTTTTCCATAATAGTTATTTATCTGCTTACCTTTAATGAATATCAGTTCAGGTAAAATATGAGTTTTTTTTTTAATCTTTTCTTTTTTAAGATTTTATTTATTTATTTTCAGAGAGAGGAGAAAGGAGGGAGAAAGAGCAATGTATGGTTGCCTCTCACATGGCCTCATTGGGGACCTGGCCCACAACCCAGGCATGTGCCACTACTGGGAATCGAACCGGGACCCTCTGGTTCCCAGCCCACGCTCAATCCACTGAGCTACAGCAGCCGGGCTCAAATATTAGTTTTATACCTGTTATTTTTTTCTTTATTGTAACTTTTATAGCCTAAGATGTTTGCCTCATAGCGTTCTCATAAATTAACATCATATTGGTTTTCTCCTACTGAGAGTGTTGAAATCATGATGATCCTGTGCCATGTAGGAACTAAGAGGATCTATAAATTATTGCTTGCACACTTAACCACTAACAGTCTATTGCATTTTTCTTCTTGGATAAATATAAGCAGTCTAAATTTATACTGATAGAGATATTATTACCCTATCATATTAATGCACTGAGTGTTTAATAGATTGTAATACAAGCTACTATTTCTTCAACCATTTATTTTTCAGCATGAATCACCTTTAAAATAGTCTCTGTCCTCTTTGTCATATAGCCTGTGTGCTGCTATATTAATCAATTCAGTTTAATTCTTTTTTTAACTGTATTTTATTGATTATGCTGTTACAGTTGTCCCACTCTTCCCCCCTTCTTACCCCCTACCCCTAACCCCCCTTTCCCCACCCTTTAGTTTTGTCCATAGGTCATACACATAAGTCTTTCTGCTTTTGCACTTCCTATACTATTCTTAACCTCCCCCTGTCTGTTGTCTACCTACCATTTATATTACTTATTCTGTGTCCCATTCCCACCCTCTCCCCCTACCACTCCTGTGTTGATATTCCTCCATACCTTATATAAGTCCCTTTAACATTTCATACAATAAAGGCTGGGTGGTGATGAACTTCTTGAACTTGACCTTATCTGAGAAGCACTTACTTTCTCTTCCCTTCCATTCTAAATGAAAACTTTGCTGGATAGAGTATTCTTTGATGTAGGTCCTTGCCTTTCATGATTTGGAATACTTCTCTCCAGCCCCTTCTTGCCTGTAAGGTCTCTTTTGAGAAATCAGCTGACAGTCTTATGGGAATTACTTTGTAGTTAACTGTCCCCTTTTCTCTTGCTGCTTCTAAGATTCTCTCCTTATTTTTAATCTTGGGTAATGTCATTATGATGTGTCTTGGTGTGTTCCTCTTTGGGTCCAACTTCTTTGGGACTCTGAGCTTCCTGAACTTCCTGAAAGTCTATTTCCTTCACCAGCTTCGGGAAATTCTCCATCATTATGTGTTCAAATAAGTTCTCAATTCCTTGGATTTCTTCTTCTCCTTCTGGCAGCCTTATGATCCGTATGTTGGGCTGGTTACAGATGTCCTGGAGGTTTCTGAGCCCCTCCTCCATTTTTTGAATTCTTGTTTCTTCATTCTTTTCTGGTTGGATGTTTTTTTCTTTCTGCTGGTCCACTCTGTTGATCTGAGTCCCAGTTTCCTTCTTATCCCTGTTGGTTCCCTGCAGATATCTCCTCATTTGTTCAAGCAATTTCGATAATTTTTCGTCGAATTCTGTGAGCATCCTGATTACTACGGTTTTGAACTGTGCGTCTGATAGGTTGTCTATCTCTTGGTTGGTTAGTTTTGGAGCTTTGATCCGTTCCTTTTTTTGGGCCATTTTTTTTTCCCTCGGTGAGCCTGTTACTGTAAGGAGGGCAGAGCCTTGGGGTTCACCAGGGTAGGGAAACTCACGGTCGTTGTGCTGTGACGCAGCCTGTGAGGGCGGGACCTGAGAGCACAATGGCACATGTTCCGCTCTCCGCACCCACACCACCTCCCGCAAGCAATTTGCGACCCTCTGCGCCGGCTCCAGGGGTCACTCTGGGTTCGGTGGACGGGCTGCACAGCTCCAATCCCCTGTGGGTCTCCCCAACAAACTCTCCTGTGAGTCCGGGAGTTTCTCCCATTGCCGCCTCCATCCCCACAGGTGCTCTCAATCTGCACTGATGGGTTGTACCCTGCTTTCTCTCCCGGTTTGTCTGCACGCAAATGCCGACCTGCTTGGTCCACCAATCTCGGCCCTGCTGGGTCCAGATGAACTCGGCGCTGGCTGTGCTTTGGTCAGGCACCCCTGTCCCGGTGTGCTGCAGCCCCACGGGAACTGCCCCTCTAAACACGGTCCTGCCGTCTTCTCACCAGCTCGCCGCAGAGTCGCCGAGCGCTCTCCCTCCGCCCTGCTCCTCCCGGCTCACCAGACTGGATGAATGTATCTTCTTTAATTCCTTGGTTGTCGGACTTCCTCTCAATTCAATTTTCTGTCAGATCTGGCTGTTTTTGTTTAGATAAATTTCTGGTTTTTTCCTTGTTTGGCTGTGCAAGGAGACACAGCACGTTCACCTATGCCGCCATCTTGTCAGAAGTCTAATTCTTAAAAATATCTATCGAATGCTTACTATTTGCAGTGGCTTTTAAAAATCCATTTTAAAACATGGCTTTTGAATAGTGAAAGAATGGTGTAAAATTAGCCCAAATTTTTCACAGCAGTAGAAAACAAAATTGACTGTAACTAACAAAGCATATATATGTCATAACTAGTGTCACCTATTTAGGCATTATATTATCCTTGACACCCCTGTCCCCACCAGTACTGTTGTGTATGCTTTTAATAAACAGTAGAATTTATATCTGCTCAAACTGGATGATTTTTACAAAAACTTTTTAGAACATTTTCTCTGAGTTGTTGATTGTTTACAGTGACCGTAAACCAAAATGACAAATTTTAATACTTCTTAAAATTTTGCCTAATGTGTCTTCACTGTCTTGTTAATCACATTTGCCAGGTAAAAAATTATATCTATGTTTAATTTTGTACTCTGAAGATATTAGAAAACAGTATTAGTCTTAATACAAAGTTTCTTGTTAAGGTGATATTTTCTTTTATTTTTCAAAGCCTTTACTTTCAGATACGCTGAGAAGAAACTTATAGGCAAACATGGAAAAGTAAGACATGTCACATTTGAAAGTGAAGATAAGAAACAGTTTTATGTATTTAAAGGTATACTGAAATAATCTAGCTATATCATAACATGTAACCAAGTTTCACATTTCTGTAGCTAGGGAATGCAGAATGGCTCACTAAAACAATAATAACAAAAAAGTTAAAAGCTAATACTCCACAGAAAATTTAGTCAAGGTGAGAACTCCTAAATAACATCTTTCCTTTGATTATCTGGAATTCTTTTTATGAAATATCCCATCCTGTCTAACCTCTCACACATTTTCTAAGTAATAAATAGGTGCTATTTTTAAAATTGAATTTTATATTTTTGGATGATTGTATTGATCTGTATTTGTTCTCAGGCTCACACCAAGCACTCCTACACCTGAGTGTTTATTAAAATGGTACGAATATGATGAGAATTAATGTGGTTTATGCTAGGAAACTGTATTAGTTTACCTTTTGGAAAAAGTATAAATGGTAATTTTAATCATATTTTGATATCTTGAAAAATATGTTTTAAAGAACTTAAGTGTCTGAATAGAGACATTGTGGCAGTGATTTCCACACGTGTGTAAACACGCAGTCCTGAGAATTTACACGTTTTGAGCACAGCTCCGTGTGATTCCCATGTAAGCAAGTGTGGATCATGTCTGTGGAATGGGAATTCTCTAATAGGAATTTGGCAAAGATGTATCTTAAAAAGTTCTGGCTTGCTGACCCCTGCATATTACATTAACCTGGTCCTGCCTGCCACCGGACCTGAATTTACATCCTAATGCCCTGCTAATGAGTAATCTTACCCCTGTTTTGCTTAATCCCGTGAATAATCAATCCAATGTAAATGTGTCTTAATGCCTCTAATAAAAGCCCTGGCTAAGCAACCCACGAGGTCTTTTTCCTGAAATGGAGGCGGTGGAAAAGACCCGTGGCTGCCGGATTCTCATTTCCAAGCGTGTCTCTGGGTAAGATTGATTCACGCAATCGGGGCGGTCCCCCCACGGATTTTGCGGGTCGAAATCCGCTACAAGACATAAAAGTTTTCGTTGCTTTTTGAAGCAGTTGTATCTGAAATCCAGGCTCAGAATCAAGCCAAAATAGAATGTATAGCAAGGTATACAAAGGAGAGAAAAAGAAGACATAATGTGGAGATAGAGAATTCTGGATGCAGATACAGCTATTCAATAACTCCAGGTTTAGGTAAGTAGTCATTAATGATAAGAAAAACTATTATGTGAGTTAGAGATTCTTCATCGTATCTTAACATAATTTTCTTTTCATCTCTTCTCAATAGATTATCTATTTTTCTTATAGAGTCTAGTTTTATTGTATTCATACACCTACAAATGAAAAATCTTGAAAAGGTTAATCCTCTGTCTTTTCAATTATCTACTCAATTAGTATCAGTGAGGTCTAAGATTTTGTTAGGCAGCCATCTATGAAAGAGTCAACACTGAACTGTAAACACCTCTAATTATAGACCATAAATCCTAAGTGAACATTCTAATTTCAAAATCATATTCTAATTCTATTCAATTCTAACATATCTTTGTATTATAGCTCATTTACCCAATTCTAATAAGTATTATCCTCTCCACATCCCCATATACATTTAAATTTTTTAATTGAAATACATTTCAAAATAAATGTGGACATGCAACATAGTCATTTTTCTTTTATATCACAAAAGCTGGTATTTAATTGGCTTCAGTATAAGGCATTTGTTATCTCACTTAACAGAAAGTCTAGAGATGAACAGATTTGTTTTTTGATTGACCCAGTGGCTTAACAATATTACTGACCTCAGTGCTTTTCATCTCATCTGTCAATAGGTATGACATTGATTTAATCATGGAAAACAGTTTGCTGTCAATACAGACCAAGACACCTTACGTCCTTATTCATGTCAAATGAAAGTGATCAAGAATACTTTTTTCCCTTAGCCTAAAATTAAGTCCTTTTCTTTTTCAGTCTAATTGGGTCAATTTAGGTCACCTGGCCCCCCTTGGGCCAGTTGCAGTTACCAGAGAAATGCCTCACACGGATTGGTGTATTTTCATCAGACTCTCCCCCTGAAGCTTCACCTGAATCACATGGCTCACATAAATTGTATGAGAGATAAGAGGTACATGATTCAAATTAGGGTTCAAGGAGAGAGACAAGAAGAATAGACTTGAATACACAATGCATATTGTTCACCTTAGAGAACTAGATATTTGGGAGTTGATCCAAGCCCATAAATCTACTGTTCTAAAATAATTAAATAGATATCTAGAAGATGGAGGCATAGGCAGATATGTTTTGCCTCCTCACACAATCAAAAGAAGGACAACAACAAATTTAAAAACAAAAAAATGACAAGAACTTCCAGAAAATCGAACTGTATGGAAGTCTGACAACCAAAGAATTAAAGAAACATTCATCCAGATTGGTAGGAGGAATGGAGACTGACAGCTGGGGTGGAGAGGTCTTGTGGCAAGGTGATAGCTGGTGAACCAGGTAAGGCAGCAGCTGGCAGAGTGGGTGATCCCACATTTGAGCATAGCTAAACGGGGAGGAACAACTGGGGAATGAGATAGACTGCACGACCCAGGGTCCCAGTGCAGGGAAATAAAGCCTCAAAACCTCTGACGGAAAAAAATCTATGGAGGTTGAGTGCTCGGAGAACCTACCAGTCTCACAAGAGTGTTCATTGGGGAGACCCACAGGGTCCTAGAATGGACACAAACCCACCCATCCAGGAATCAGCACCAGAAGGGCCCAATCTGCTTGTGGGTAGAGGAGGAAGTGACTGAAAGCAGACAGAGAGCTGAGCAAGCAGCACTGTACCCCTCTGACCTCCCCCGCTCCACCCCACACATACAGCACAGCAAAGTGGGTTGCCCCACTCTGGCAAATACCTCAGGCTCCATCCCTTATTATGTCACAGGTGTGCTGAGACAAAAAATATGGTACTTGAGGAAAAATAAAAAAATGTGAAAAAGGTATGGCCTAAATGAAAAAGAACAGATCAAATTTCCAGAAAAATTACAACTAAGTGATGAAGAGATAGCCAACCTATCAGATGAGGAGTTCAAAACACTGGTAAACAGGATGCTCACAGAAATGGTTGAGTATGGTTCCAAAGTAAAGGGAAAAGTAAAGGCTATGCAAAGTGAAATAAAGGAAAATGTACAGGGTACCAACAGTGAAAGGAAGGAAACCAAGACTCAAATCAACAATTTGGAACAAAAGGAAGAAGTAAACATTCAACTAGAACACAATGAAGAAACAAGAATTCAGAAAAATGAGGAGAAGCTTAGGAACCTCCGGGATAATTTTTGGCCTCAAGGGCCAAATGTAGAGCTCCTGGCCCTTAGTTAAGAAACAGTTGCATTTATACAGTCCTAAAATTACATTCAGCCCTTTGAAGGCAACTGCAAGGCTGATGTGGCCCCTGATGAAAATTAGTTCAACACCCCTGCTCTAGCAGAAAGCTATTTTGAAGGTGGGGTGTTCTGAGCATTCATGGTCGCTCTTTTCATTTGGCCCCAAAAACCTTTGCACATAGAGAAATTAGGCTTAATTTTATATCATTTACCATTAAGAGCAATTTCACCCAAAATATTTCTGTCCCTGCTCACATAACTTTTCCATACATTGTGAATTCATGCATCGGGTAAGAATTTGAGTTCACCAAATTCACCAAGACAAAATATATTTACAAATGGAATGTAAATATGCTTATTCTTGTTTTGATCATGCCTAACTGTATGTCTTTTGGTGGAAGTTAGTACTAAACAAATAAGGGAGGTAGGATTAGTGACATAGGGATTTTCAAACTATTTGTACTTCATAGCATTGCACTTACAGGAGACCATTTGGTAGAATTCTGATTGCTCAGGATTAACTCAAGAAATGAGTTATATATATATTTTTATAAATACTTGATTTATTGGAGATCTAATCGAGATGGTGGCCAGGGTAAACAAGACTTGCCTCTTTGCACAACCAAATCAAAATTTCAACTTAAGTATAGAACAACCTTCCCTCAGATCATCAGAAATTAGGTTCAATGGAAGTCTGACAACTATGGAATTAAACCACATCCATCCAGGCTGGTAGGAGGGGCAGAAATGTGGAACAGGCTGGTCCCACCTCCATCTTTGGTGAGTAACAATTTGGGAGGGATATCTCAGAGGTGAGGAGTCCCAGCCCCACATCAGACACCCAAGAGCAGGGTTCTAGTGCCAGGAAGATAAGTCCCCATAAGTTCTGGCTGCAAAAACTACTGAGGATTGAGTTGGTGGAAGAACTGCCAGGGTCCCAGGCAGTGCACTTTAAAGAACCCACACATGGTCTCACTTCCTATGAGCTCCAGCACCAGAGTAGCAGCTTGAAAGTCACCAGTGGCATAAAGGGAGAAACTGAAGTGTCTGCCATCAGATTGAAAGCTGGGGAACAGCTTTCTCCCAGAAAGAAAGTTGGACAGAGGCCACTGTCCCTTTTCTGAACCAATAGAGCCATAGAGCAGGCAGGTGGGTGCCATATCTGAGACTCCCTGAATCTGGCTAACACTGTTTGCCCAACCCTGGAGATCCCCTCTGACTCTGTCCCACCAAATTACAGACCCACCCAAGGTGATAACAGTGACTTTTCCATATGAGTGGCTGGTCTTGGCTCATGCTTCACAACTTCCTAAATCCTCTCAAGCAAGCAACAGCCAGCCTCAGTGAGCCCCAGGGCCAGCACTAGCAGCAGCCAGCCTATATTCACAGCATGGTTTTTCCTGGGAATCTCCAAGCCCAGCACAAATAGCAGTCATCTCTGATTGCTTTATGGCTCATGCAGGGTGGTCCCCAAACAAACATAGGGGAGTTCTAATTTGGCCCATATCACCCAGGAAACCCCAGAGCCAGTGCACCCATTGGACAGCTACAGTCCATGTTGGAATACCACAACCCTTCCCCTGCACAGCTAATCCTCCACTGAGGGCAGAGATTGATGGTCAGTGGTCATGAACAGTCCTTGCAGCTGACTGCCCTGGGTAAATCCTTCCTATTGGCCTGCCAATAGCAATCAAAACTCAACTATAAGAGGAGAGTGTACTCAGCCCAAATGAAAAGTGCGCTTTGAGTATCCAGCTTGGGTGATAGTGGAGGCTATGCCACTGGACCCTACAGGACACCTACTACATTAGACCATACTACCAAGACAGGGAATCATAGCAGTTCTACCTAATACATAGAAACAAACACAAGAGGGTGCCAAAATGAGCAGGAAAAGTAACGTGGATGAAAGAACAGATCAAATCTCCAGAAAAAGAACTAAACAAAATGGAGACAAGAAATCTCTAAGCTGCGGAGTTCAAAACATTGGTTATAAGGATACTCAAGGAACTTAGTGAGGACCTCAACAGCATAAAAAAAGTCCAGGTCTAGACCAGAGGTGGACCAGACGCAGATAATTATGTTCTCTGGTCGCCTCACTGGGAGGTGTCTGCGGGAAACGAGGATCAGCACTAAAGATATAGCCAACCACGGCAGTGTAGGGGCTGTGCTTCAATCTACATTCAAATAAAGAGAAGGGAAAGGAGGGAAGAGAGAGATAGAGAAATATTGATGTAAAAAAGAAACATTCATTACTTGCCTCCCTAATGTGCCCCTACTGGGATTGAACTGGCAACCAAGTGGCTTAGGAGATATATCATCAAAAGCATTTATCTCACACCATAAACCCAGGGAGTCAGAACAGATCAATTTAAGAAGCAGAGACTAACAAGAAGAGTCTCACAAACAATAGGAAGACAAAGAAATAATCCCAAAATGAAAGGAAAGGAGGAAGCTGAGAAAGAATGCTAAATGAAATTGAGTCAAGTAAACTATGAGATATTGAGTTCAAAGCAATGATTATCAGGAAGCTCAATGAGTTCATAGAGAATTACCAGAAACTACAGGGAAACTACAATGAATGCACTGCAAAGTATATCAACATGAAAAAGGAAATAGAAACTATCAATAAGGGCCAAAGGAAATGAAGAATACAATTTCTGAACTGAAGAACACAGTAAAAGGAATCAAAAGCAGGCTTGATGAAGCAGAGGATTGAATCAGTGAGCTGAAGGACAAGGTAGAAAAAATACCCAGAAAGAGCAAGAAAAGGAAAAGAGACTCAGAAAGAATTAAGGACAACATGAAACACAATAATATCCATATGATAGGGATACCAGAAGGAGAAGAAGAGCAAGGGATAGAAAACCTGTTTAAGAAGTCATGATGGAAAACTTGCTTAATGTGATGAAAGAAAAAGTCAAACAAATACAGGAAACACAGAGAATCCCAAACAAGAGGAACCCAAACAGGCCCACTTCAACACACATTATAAGTAAACTGGCAAAATTCTAAGACAAGGAGAGAATCTTAAAGGCAACAAGGGAGAAACAGGAAGTAAAATACAAGGGAGGCCAGAAAAGGTTAGCAGCTGACTTCTCAGTGGAAATGCTCACTGGAAAAGCCAGAAGAGAATGGAAAGAAATATTCCAAGTAATGAGAACCAGAGGCCTGCATCCAAGGCTACTTTATCCAGCAAGGCTCTCAATTAAGATAGAAGGCCAAATAAGGAGCTTCCCAGACAAAAGTAGTCTAAAAGAATATACCTCTACCAAACCAGCTCTGCAATAAATGCTAAAGGGACTGCTTTAAGGAAAGGAAGGAAAAGAGAGAGAGAGACAGAGAGAGAGGAAGAAAGGTACAAAACATTGGCAATGAATAAGTACCTATCAATAATAACCTTAAACATAAATGGATTAAGTGCTCCAATCAAAAGACATAGAATAGCTGAATGGATAAGAAAGCACGATCCACACATATGCTGCCTGTATGAGATCCACCTCAGGACAAAAGACCTACACAGACTGAAACTGAAGGGCTTGGAACACATTCTCCAAGCAAACAGACAGAGGAAAAAAATGCTGGGGTAGGAATACTCATATCAGATAAAATGACTTCAAAAAAGGGGTAATAAAGAGAGACCCAGAAGGACTCTTCATAACACTCAAGGGAAGAATCCACCAAGAAGACATAAACATTGTAAATATATATGCACCCAACACAGGAGCACCCAAATACATAAAGAAAATCTTGGAAGACTTCAAGAAAGACATTGACAGCAACAATTATAGTAGGGGATTTCAACACCCTACTGTCAAAAATGGACAGATTATCTTCCGAACAAAATATCAGCAAAGATATTGTGGCATTGAACAATGCCATAGATGAAATGGACTTAACTGATATATATAGAGCCTTTGACCCCAAAGAAGCTAAATACACATTCTTTTCAAATGCACATGGTACATTTTCAAAGATAGACCACATGATAGGACACAAAACAAGCCTCAACAAATTTAAGAAAATTGAAATCATATCAAACATTTTCTCTGACCACAAGGGACTGAAACTAGAATCCAACACCGAGAAAAAATCTTCTAAACTCTCAAAATCATAGAGATTGAATAGCATGCTATTAAGCAACAAATGAGTCCAGAATAAGATTAGAGAAGAAATCAAAAAGTTTCTGGAAACAAATGAACATGAACCCACAACAAACCAAAACTTATGGGACACAGCAAAAGCAGTCCTGAGAGGGAAGTTCATAGCAATACAGGCCTATCAGAAAAAATAGAAACATTTCAAACAAACAACCTAACATATACCTACAAGAACCCAAGGGACAACAACAAGGACAGCCCAGAGCAAGTAGAAGGAAGGAAAAAACCAAGATTAGAGAAGAATTAAATGATGTAGAGACTAAAAGCACAATTCTAGGGATCAATGAATCCAGGAACTGGTTCTTTGAAAAGATAAACAAATTGACAAGCCTTTAAGCAAGCTCATTAAGAAAAAAAGAGAGAAGATCCAAATAAATACAATCAGAAATTAAGGAGGAGAGATTACAACTGATACCACAGAAATACAAAGAATTGTAAGAAATTTCTAGAAAGAACTGTACACCAAGAAATTTGAAAACCTAGGTGAAATGGACAAATTTCTAGAAAAATGTAATCTTCCAAAACTCAATGAAGAAGAAGCAGAAAGTGTGAACCAACCAATAACAGTAGACAAAATTGAAGCAGTAATCAAAAAACTCCTGACACACAAAAGCCCTGGACCAGATGGCTTCACAGGAGAATTCTACAAAGCACTTAAGGAAGAGCTAACCCCTATCCTAACACTATTCCAAAAAATCCAAAATGATGGAAGACTCCCAAACTCTTTTTATGAAACCAGCATCATCCTAATCCCGAAACAACATAAAGATATAACAAAGAAAGAAAAACTCAGGCCAATATTGCTGATGAATATAGATGCTAAAATCCTTAACAAAATATTGACAAACTGCATCCAGCAATACATTAAAAAGATCATACACCCTGACCAAGTGGGATTCATCCCGGAGATGCAAGGATGGTACAATATTCGCAAATCAATAAACGTAATACATCACATAAACAAAAGCAAAGACAAAAATCACATGATTGTATCAATAGATGCAGAAAAAACATTCTATAAGGTACAGCACCTATCTATGATAAAAATACTCAGCAAAGTAGGAATAGAGGGAGCATTCCTCAACATAATAAAGGCCATATATGAGAGACTTACAGTCAACATCATACTCAATGGGCAAAAACTAAAATCTTTCTCACTAAAATCAGGAATAAGAAAAGGTTGTCCACTATCACCACTTCTTTTTTTTTTTAAGATTTTATTTATTTATTTTCAGAGAGAGGAGAAGGGAGAGAGAAACAGCAATGTATGGTTGCCTCTCACAAGGCCCTCACCCGGGACCTGGCCCGCAACCCAGGCATGTGCCCCAACTGGGAATCGAACCAGGACCCTCTGGTTCCCAGGCCATGCTCAATCCACTGAACTACACCAGCCGGGCCACTATCACCATTTCTATTCAACATAGTAATGAAGTTTTAGTCACATCAATCAGACAAGAAAAGGAAATAAACAGCATCTAAATTGGAAAAGAGGAAATGAAATTGTCATTGTTTGCAGATGACATGATAATATACATATAAAATCCTATAGACTCCACCAAGAAACTTGTTGACCTAATAAATGAATATGACAAAACAGTGGGACACAAAGTCAATATCCAAAAATCAAAGGCATTTTTGTATACCAAGAATGAAACATTAGAAGCAGATATCAGGAAAAAAAATCCCATTTGATATAGCAATAAGAAAATAAAATACCTAGGAATAAACCTAACCAAAGAGGCAAAAACCTGTACACAGAAAACTACACAATAGTAAAGAAAGTAATTAAGGAAGATACAAACAAATGGAAACATATGTTCATGGATCGGAAGAATCAACATCATCAAAATGTCCATACTACCCAGAGCAATTTATAGATTCAATGCAATACCTATTAAAGTGCCAATGGCATGTTTCACAGATATAGAACAAACACTTCAAAAATTTATATGGTAGCATAAACAGCCCTGAATAGCTGCTGCAATTTTGAGAAAGAAGAGCAAAGTAGGATGGATCACAATACCTGATATCAAACTGTATTACAAGGCCACTATAATCAAAACAGCCTGGTACTGGCATAAAAACAGACAGATAGACCAATGGAATAGAACAGAGAGCCCAGAAATAAACCCAAGTATCTATGGTCAATTAATATTTGACAAAAGGGGCAGCAGCATTAAATGGAGTAAAAATAACCTCTTCAACAAATAGCGTTGGGAGATCTGGACAGCTACATGCAAAAACAATGAAACTCCAGCACCAACTTACACCATATGCAAAAATAAATTCAAGGTGGATAAAAGATTTAAATATAAGTCTTGATGTTATTAAAGTCCTAGAAGAGAACCTAGGCAGGAAAACCTCAGATATTTCATGCAGCAATATTTTCACTGATATGTTTCCTAAAGCAAGGGACACAAAGAAAAGAATAAGCAAATGGGATCTCATCAGAATGAAAAGCTTTTGCACAGCTAAAGAAATCTGTATTAATATAACAAGAGAAACAACTGTATGGGAAAACTATTTGCCAATGATACCTCAGACAAGGGTCTAATCTCCAAAATATATAAAGAACTCTCACAACTCCACTCCAAGAAGACAAGCAACCCAATTAAAAAATGGGCAAAGGACTTGAACAGACACTTCTCCAAGAAGGGCATACAGAGGGTCTAGAGACATATGAAAAGATGCTCAATATTGCTAGCCATCAGAGAGATACAAATTAAAACCACAATGAGATACCCCCTCACACCATTGAGAATGGCCATCATAAACAAAGCAACAAACAACAAGTGTTGGAGAGGTTGTGCAGAAAAGGGAACCCTACTGCACTGTTGATGAGATTGCAGACTTGTGCAACCACTATGGAAAACAGTATGGAATTTCCTCAGAAAACTAAAAGTGGAACTGCCGGCAATTCCAGTGCTAGGATTATATCCTAAAAACCCTGAAACACCAATCCAAAAGAACCTATGCAGTCCAATATTCATAGCAGCACAATTTACAATAGCCAAGTGCCGGAAGAAACCTAGGTGCCCATCAGGAAATGAATGGATAAAAAAAACTATGGTACATTTACACAATGGAATTCTATGCAGCAAAAAGAAAGGAGGAGCTCCTATCCTTTGCAACAGTATGGATGAAAGTGGAAAGTATGATGCTGAGCAAAATAAACCAGGTGGTGAAAGACAAATACCATATGATCCCACCTTTAACAGGAACCTAATCAACAGAACAAACAAACAAGTAAAATATAACTAAAGACACTAAAATTGAGAGCAGGCTGGTGGTGACTGGAGGAGAGAGGGGAAGGAATTTTAGGGGAAAAGGGTGAAAGGTTTGCAGGAGCAATTATAGAGGACACATGAGCAATAACAGGGCAGGAGTGGTGGTGGGAGGGAGGTGGGGAAGGCTGGGGTGTTGGGCTGGGTTGGGGGGAAGACAGAAAACTGTACTTGAACAATTAAAAAATAAATTTAAAGAACTATCAAAATTAAAAGTCCTGTTAGAAGTGGAGCTTACGCTAGTTGAAATAAAGAACAATTTACAGGGAAACAACAGTAGAGTGGATAAAGCTGAGAATTAAATCAATGATTTTAAGCACAAGGAGGAAAAAAACAAGCGATCAAAACAACAAGAAGAAAAAAGAATAAAAAAAAGTGAGTATACTGTAAGCAGCCTCTGGGACAACTTCAAGCATTCTAACATTTGCAATATAGGGGTGCCAGAAGGAGAAGAGAAAGAGCATAAAATTGGATATCTATTTGAAAATAAAATGAAACAAAACTTTCCTAATTTGGTGAAGGAAGCAGACAATCAAGTACAGAAAGCACAGAGAGTTTCAAACAAGACCGATGGAAAGAAACCCACTCCAAGTCACATCATAATTAAAACGGCAAAGGTTACAGATAAAGAGAGAATCTTGAAAGCAATTAGTTACCTACTGGGGAGTTCCCAGTGTCAGTTGATTTCTCAAAAAAAACTTTGCATGCTACAAGGGATTGGCAAGAAATATTCAAAGTCATGAAAAGCATGGACCAATAGCCAATATTGCTCTACCCAGCAGAGCTATTATTTGGAATCAAAAGGCAGATAAAAATCTTCCCAGACAAGAAAAAACTAAAGGGTCATCATCACTAAACCATTATTATATGAAATATTAAAGGGTGTTCTTTAAGAAAAAGAAGATCAAAACTATGAACAAGACGTTGAAATTAAGAACAATCTAACAATAACCAGAGTGGAGGGGAGAGGGACCAATAGGGAGAAGGGTTTTCAGGAACCACTATAAAGGACCCATAGACAAAACCAAGGGGGAGGGTGGAAACAAGGGAGGGAAGTGGTTTTGGCTGGAGTCAGGGGGAGTGGTGAGGGGAAAATGCAGACAACTGTAATTGAACAACAATAAAATAATTTAAAAAAAACTATGCAAATAACTGTAATTGAACAAAAATTAAAAAAATAATAATTGAATCTAAAAAAAAATTAGGCAAACAAGAACAGAGACAGAATCATGGATACAGAGAACTTATGACAGTTGCCAGATGAGAGGTGGCTGTGGGGGAATGGTTGAAGAGCTGATGGTATTAAGAAGTACAAACAGGTAGTTACAGAATAGCCATGGGAATGTAAAGTACAGTATAGGAAATGGAGTAGCCAAAGAACGTACGTGCATGACACACAGACATGAACAATGGTGTGGGGATTGCCTGAGGGAGTGGGCTGCTGGGTGTAGGGGGGAAAGGGAGAAAAATTGGGACATCTCTAATAGCATAATAAATAAAATATAATTTTAAAATATCAAAAAATACTTGATTTATTTAAAAAGTGTCATTGTAAAACATTGAAAAAAGAATTTTCTTTTTTCCACTAAATGTATTGAACTAACATTAATTAATAACATTATATAATTTTCGGGTATACAATATTATAATTTGACATCTGCATAATCCATTGCATGCTCACCACCCAACATCTAGGAGATTTTTTTGTTTCCATATATGACCCTTGCTATGACCTGCACGGGAAGGAGGTCCCTGAGGGGAGGAGGGAGACAGGAGATTAAGAAAGATACATACACAGACACTTTAAGGAAAAGCAGGGGCCAGGTGGGACATCATCCTCTGATGAAGAGACAATGACCCTGAACATGGTCTTCGTGTTTATTTTATAATCGTTAGTTGGATAAAGCTCAAAGATATTTCACAGACTCAGGGAAAAACTGCAGGCATAATTGCTCCGTTCCAGGCTAACTAAATGATAAATGTTTCTTCTGCAAAAGTTACAGCTACATTCAGCTAAACCTTGTGGTTAACTATGTAACTGTCTCCTTCTTACCCCTGTGGGTTCTGGCTGTATGTCGTCAGCCTTTACCATCCTCCACAGACCCCTTTTACCCACTTTGCACTGCCCCTAAATCCTTCCTCTTTTGTAATCAACATGGTGTTGTCTGTGTTTATGAATTTGTTTTGTTAGTTCATTTGTTACTTTTTAATTTATAATCCACATATATTTACAGAGTTTTTGTCCTTTTCCATCTGGCTTATTTCACTTAGATTGTTACTCTCAAGATCCATGTCGTCACAAATGGCAGTATTTCATTTTTTTAAAAAGGTGAGTAATAGTCCACTATTAGTGTATATGTATATATGTGTAATGTTTATATATATACATATATATGTATATATTTTGTATATATATGTCATCTGCTTTATCCAAGCAACCATTGATGGACACTTAGGCTGTATCCATGTTGGCTATTGTAAATAATGCCACAATGAACATGGGGTACATATATCTTTATGAATAAATATTTTTATATTTTTGGGTAAATACCCAGAAGTGGAGTTATTGGATTATATGGTCACTCTATTGTTAATTTTTTGAGGAAACTCCATGCACTCTTTCCATAGTAGTTGCACTCATTTAAATTCATCTGAATAGGAGAAGATATTTGCAAGTGATACTGTCAATACAGGCTAATATCAAAAAAATACAACTAAACAAGAAAAGAAACCCCAAACAATCTTTTTAAAAATGGGCATAGGACCTATATAGAAACTTTTCCAGGGAAGGCATACGGGTGGCCAACAGAGATGTGCTGTATTAATAAGAAAAATTTAAATATGTAAATTTGAAAATATAATTTGTTTTATTAAAGATTCATGAATTAGCAAGGCAGAGAGATAGTCTAGGAGTTATACAAGATGGAAGGCTTTTATATAAAGGAGAGTGGCACACTGAAGTTATCAGAAAGACAAAAAGGAACGTTCACTGTAGAAAAGTAGGAGTTAAGGTGATAATGGCCTCACTGGCTGAGCTGTAGTATTTCCATTATCTGGGCTTCTTGCTGGGCAAGAGGAAAATTTTCCTTCCTCCTGCTGGAGCTATAAATCAGCAGCTTTCTGTTTAGGAATGCAAGGTGCATCTCTTTCCATTGGGGTCAGTAACTGACTGTCTCTTCCTCTTGCAGTCTCTAATTTATGTCATCCTTTAGGAATAATTGATGTGAAGCATTAGGACAGGAGATCTGCCTCTATAGGCCTTCTGGACTCCAATTCTAGTTGAAATTATCATTAGTAACTTTTACCCTGTAAGTATTTGTTGTACCAAATCATTAGAGGAAGGGGTAGAGCAGAAGTGGCTTCTGTGGGTAATGTGGACAAAGTATGTATGATATCAACACTTGACAGTTTAACCTTAACAATTTTTCATCCATGCATTAGCATGACATGATTTTAACAATATTTTTTGTTATGTTAATCAGGAGGGGCAAGATGACAGTGGAGTAGGAGGATAAGTCACGCATGTCCTTCCAACACCAAACTGGAAATAAACCTAAAGAGAGGAGCAGTCATCTGAAATAATTGAAGACTACCTAAAAAAGAGACTTTTAACCACCTCAAGACCACTAGGAATGGCCAGGTCAACTAAGAGGCTGGCCCTGTTCACACAGGCCATGGACCGCAGTGGTGGCAAGGATATGGAAGCTTCCCCTTGGGAGGAGAGAACCCAGGTCCACAAAAGGGGCTCCCAAGCACAGAGCACCAGTGCTGGGATCAGCCCACCATGCAGCAACCAGCAGTGAAGGGCAGCACGGTTTTTCTCTGCCGCGGAAAAACAAAACTGCTGGAGACAAAGCCACTATTTTTAAAAACTCTTAAAAGGGCCAAAGCATAGATTTTGTGTTTGCAACCGCTCACCTTGGGCCCCAGAGAAGAGGATGTGTCATGGACTACAGACACACTAGGAGAGTCTGGAGTGGGAAGCACCGGGGAGGGCTGTGGGGGAGTAGCTGAGGGGCTTTTAGTGCCAGGATATACCTGGATTCTGCACAACCATCTTGCTTGAGAAGAGCAAGCCCCTCCCAGGGTGAAAGCAATTACTTTACCCTGTGGGATGTTGCTGGTTGCTTTCCATCTCTGGAATCCTGCTTGATCTGCTCTGTATCTTTGTTTCCCTTTTTAATTGGTTTGTTTGGGTTTTTGCTTTGTTTTGGGTGGGTTTTTTTTCTTTTATTCTTCCTTATCTCCCCCCTTGCATCTTAACCCCTGCTGAGGAGACAGCAACTGAAGGGGTGTCAGAGACTGGTTGTAGAGCAAAGCTATACCATGTACTCTTCCAAGAAACAGATGGCACACCTCCTTTCATGGGAGAACCATAGAAAAACCCTCCCAGTTTCTGCAGACCCAAAACCTGGCCCCCCCACTAGCTTACTAGGGCCCCACTCTCCTTAGTACAAGAAAATAATCCCAAATAGATTCAGACTAGTGGTACGGGGACCCGTGGACACACCCACCATTTCCCCTGAAGTCTGAAAGGCATGTGCCATGGGAGATCCAAGAGCCCATCCCCCCAACTCCAACAGAAACCCTGTAAGAAAAAGGTTTACAACTTGTCTAAAGATGACAGCTAGCCAACAGAGATGGATCTGGTGGTGACTTGTGTTGTTTACTGACATACCCCTGGACCTAGTGCTGTCAAAACCCAGCTTTACTGGGCAGTTTGGCCCATCCTGGAAAAAGCCAAGCTGGAGGAATCAGCCACAAACTGTGAATCACTTGTAGCTTTGAACAGGCTGCCAAGGGTTAGACAGTGACGGCATCTGACATTGGCTTACACCATCCTCAGACACATCAAAGCCATATCAAATGGAGAACCCAGAAAGCAAGCACTAAACTCTGCTGAGGTGAATCTCACTTTGTTCTTTTAATTATTTTCATTATTATTCTTTTTCATATCCTTGTTATTATTTGTATTCTTTTTTTTTCTATTTTTGGTGCTCTATGTTCCGCTCATATCCTAATTTTACTCTTACCTTTGATTACTCTATTGTTCCTTTCTACTTTACTTTTCTGATTTTGTTATTCTTTCTCTATCTTTGTTTCTTTTTTCCCATTTTCATCTTACAATTCATTAGTTGTATAATTTCTCGTCCCATTTCTCCTCTCATAAACAATTTTCTTTCCTTTGGTCTTCTCTTATTCCATCTCTTTTTAATTTTTTTTCTCCCCTGTCTCTACTATTCCATTTGTTTTCCCACTTTTATTGCTCTTTGCTCTTTTGTCATTAATATTGTTGTATTTGATGGGGGGGTTGCATCTTTGGGTTTTGTTTTTTGTGTTTTTTGACTTTGTTCTGTCAGCACCTACACAACAGTGTACAAAACATGATAGGGGTTGACCCTCACAGACAGATGGCCAAAGGGGATATTCAACAAGTGAACAACCAATAACAATCAGGATTCTGCATAACCCACATAAAGAGCATTTCTAGAGTATCCAGATTAGGAGATCAGGAGAATGTACCACTGGATACCGTAGGACTCCTAACACATAAGGCTACCCCACAAGACAGGGAGTCAAAGTAGATCTATCTAACCCATAGAAACAAACAAAAGAAAAGACAGTTGAAATTCAGAGACAAAGAAACAACATCCAATGAAATAAAAAGAGGATTCCTAAGAAAAACAGCTAAATGAAATTGAGGCAAGAGAATTATCAAACACAGAGTTCAAAGTAATGGTGGTAAGGATGCTCAAGGAACCTAAAGAAAACCACATCAGCATAGAAAAGTACATAGGGCAACAAAATAAAAAAAAGAGTGAAAAAGACTGAGGAGAGTTTAAAGGAGCTTTGGGACAATGTGATGCATAGTCTTATCATAGGAATACTATAAGGAGAAGAAAAGGAGCAAAAGATAGAAAACCCATATGAAGAAATAATGACAGAAAACTTTCCTAACTTGGTGAACAAAAAAGTCACACAGTTTAGGAAGAACAGAGAGTCCCAAGAAGATGAATTCAAAGAGGTCTACACCACAGCACATCACAGTTAAAATGGCAAAGTTTAAAGACAAAGAGAATCTGAAAGGCAGCAAGAGAGAAACAGTTAGTTACCTACAAGAGAGCTCTAATAAGGCCATCAGCTGATTTCTTAACAGAAATACTACAGGCCAGAAGGGACTGACATGAAATATTCAAGTAATGAAAAGCAAGGACCTGCAACCAAGACTACTCTTTCCACCAAAGCTCTGGTTTAAAATGAACGATGAGATAAAGAGCTTCCCGAACAAACAAACAAAAAAACAAACAAAACAAACAAACAAAAAGGCTGAAGGGGTACATTTCTATGAAACCAGCATTGCCAGAGATGCTAAATAAACTGCTTTAAGAAGAAGAAATATATATAGAAAGAGGAACAAAAGAACAAAGGGAAAGAATGGCAATGAATAATTACCTATCAATAATAACCTTAATGTAAATGCTCCAATCAAAAGACATAGTGTAGCTGGATGGATAAGAAAACACAACCCACATTTTTGCTGCCTACAAGAGACCTAATTCTGAACAAAAGATTTACACAAGCTGAAAGTGAAGGGATGGAAAAAATATCCCATGCAAATGGACATAAAAAAACACTAGGGTAGCAATACTTATACCGGACAAAATAGACTTGAAAACCAAGGACATATTAAGAGACAAAGAAGATCACTGCATAACACTTAAGGGTTCAGCCCAACAAAAAGATTTAACCCTTGTAAACTTATATGCACCCAACATAGAAGCACCTATGTATATAAAAATATTGGAGGTCTTTAAGAAAGAGATCAACAGCAAACCAGTCATTATAGAGGATTTAACATCCCACTGTCTACAATGGACAGACCTTCCAGACAACAATTAACAAGGATATAGTGGCATTAAATGACACACTAGACCAAATAGATTTAATTGATATCTACAAAACATTTCACCTCAATGAAGCAAAATATACATTTTCCTAAAATGCACATGGAAATTTTCAAAGATAAACTACATGGTAGTATTCAAAATAAGCCTTAACAAATTTAAGACATTCGAAATCATATCAAGAATTTTCTCACATCACAATAGCTTGAAACTAGACATCAACCTCAAGAACTTCAAGAAAAAAATCCCCAAAACATTGAAATACATGGAGACTAAATAACATGATATTAAATAATGAGTGGGCAAACAATGAGATCAAGGAAGAAATCAAAAGCACCTGGAAACAAATGAAAATGAACACACAACAATGCAAACCTAGGGGACACAGTGAAAGCAGTCCTGAGAGGGTAGTTCATAAGATTACAGGCCTCTCTAAAGAAGATAGAAAAATCTAAAATAAATATCCTAATGCTACACCTAAGATAAATAGAATAACAACAACTAACAAAGCCCAGAGTGGGTAGAAGGAAGGAAATAATCAAGATCAGAGTGGAATTAAATGACAGAGAGGCTAAGGAAATCAATTTAAAGGATCAATGAATCCAGGAGCTTGTTCTTTGGACAGAAAAACAAAATTAAAAAACCTTTAACCAAAATCATTAAGACAAGAAGAGAGAGGTCCCAAATAAATAAAATCAGAAAGAAATAGGGAGAAGTAACAACGATACCACAGATATACAAAGGATTGTAAAGAATCATTATGAATAATTATATTTCAAGAAAGTGGACAACCTCTGAAAAATGGATAAATTTCTAGAAAAATACATTCTCCCAAAACTGAATCAGGAAGAAGCAGAAAACATGACTAGACCAGTAACAACTAGTGAGGCAGTAATCAGAAAGCTCCTGGCACACAAAATCGGTGAACCAGATGACTTCACAGGCAAATTTTAGCAATCACTTAAAGTAGAACCAACACCTATCTTTCTCAAACTATTGCAAAAAATTAAAGAAGAGGTAAGACTTCCAAACCCCTTTTATGAGGCCAATATTATATCCTAATTACAAAGCCAAATAAAGACACAACAAAGAAAGAAAATTACAAGCCAATATCTCTGATGACCATAGAAAATAAAATCCTTAACAAAATATTAGCAAACCAGATCCAGCAATATATCGATAAGATTATATATCATGATCAATTGGATTTTATTTCAGGGATGCAAGGATGGTACAATATCCACAAATCAATAAATGTGATACATCATATAAACAAAATGAACGGCAAAAATCACACAATCCTATCAATGGATGCAAAACAAAAGCATTTGATAAAATCCAGCTTCCATTTATGATAAAACACTCAGGAAAATGGAAATAGAGGGGTCATACCTCAATATAATAAAGGCCGTATACAAAACAACCTACTGAACATCATACTCAATGGGTAAAAACAAAGCATTTCCTCTTAAAAAACAAAGCATTTCCTCTTAAAAGTCATACCTCAATATAATAAAGGCCGTATACAAAACAACCTACTGAACATCATACTCAATGGGTAAAAACAAAGCATTTCCTCTTAAAATCAGGAACAAGGCAAAAGTGTCTGCTTTCACCACTCTTACTCAATATAGCACTGGAAGTCCTAGTCTCAGCAATCAGGCAACAAAAAAAAGTAAAAGGCATACAGCTGGAAAGGAGGAAGTCCAACTGTCATTATTCAAATAACATGATTTTATACATAGAAAACCCTATAGGCTCCAACAAACAACTCTACCTAATAAAAGAATTCAGACCTCTTAATTCCGAAGATGGCAGTCAAGTAGCTAGGAGTGGAGCCCACTTTCCTCTGCACACAAGTGGAACATCTAGCCAATCTTCTGAGAAACAGAGTGAGCATCCAATGGAATCCCAGCTTATATAAGATTTGGAGGCCAAAATTGTAGAAGACATAGAAAAACAGATGGTAAGGAGATTGAATTGGGATGGTAAGTTCCCTGGAACCAGTGCAGGAACCAAGGCTGTTGTGGCCCCTGGCCTGGCACCTGCCACAGGGTTATTGGAGGAAAGCCAAATCAACAGCTCCCTCCCCTACCAAACAGGGAGGACAGAGTGGCGCCAGGATGGACCTAGGTGCTTGAAGTTGCTGGAGGGAATAAAGATGAAGTGGGGGATGCACAGAGGCAGTGTTTACCCATTGGGACTGTGGATGCCACCTAGGTCACTACCAGAGAATTGGGGAGTCAGGTGACACCTGGAGAAGGGAGAAGAGTTGGGCCATGATGGACCCTGACGGGGATAGTCTCTGGTCTGGTTAGAAAATCGGGCTGTGTGAAAAGCCATGCGCTTGTTAATAATGACGGGCTTAAACAAGAGGATTTTATTCAAAAAAGGCTCTCAGTCACTGTTTAAGGAACTCTTGTGCAATGCTGGCTCTCACTGCCGCTGCCCCTCACTGTGGCTGCCTCTCACCATGGCTGGCTTATGCCATGGCTGACTCAAGAAGAGGAAGGAGAAGGCACCTAACATAGACCCTTCAGAGGAGGGCAGCAGCGCTTAGGGTGTCAGCAGTCCCCAGAAAGGCTTAACTCAGTGGGGGAGCTGAGCTACCCTGAAGAGACTTTGGAAGGACCCAGCACCTAGGCCAGCGAAGAGGGAGAAGGTAGTGTGTGAGTTGATCCTAATTAGTGCACCTCACAGATGGCACAAACAGTAGATTAAAGGCACTGGCCTGGTGCAGATGGGCAGTGGAGGCCCAGCAGTGCATGGAGGACCTGGGCTGGAGGCTGGGCAACTGTGAATATCACAGCACAGACATGATCCCCATCCTCACAAAGCCATAGGAATGGAGAAAAGTGAAGCCCAACCCCCCAGAGCCTGTGGCATCTAGGAAGACCAGCAGAACTCACTTGGCTGATTTAAAATCAGCAGGAGGTTTTTGGTTTTTTCTTTCCCAAGTGAGACAATAAGACCTGGAGCTGTGAAAGGACCAGAATCAGACCAAAAGAGGGACCATAAGGCTAATCCCAACAACTGAGAAACTGAGACAAGTTTCACTTTGCTATTCCAGAGAACTTGCATGTTATCATTTATTTGAATTATTATTATTTTTTCATTATTTTTATTTCTTTTATTTTATTAGTATTTTTTGTCTTCTTTCTGTTTAGTTTTCTTCATTTTGTTTGTTTGATTGCATTGTTTGACTAGTTTTCCTTGTTCTCTCTTTCACAGTGTATTTTAATTTTTCTTCTTTCACTTCACTCATGTTCCAATATCACACTACCCTTGGTCATGTACTTCCTATTCTTGTTATTCAGATCATATAGATTCTATCATATGATTGCTGTTCCAGTATTATTGTAAATAATTGTTGTTCCGTATTATTGTAAATACTACACAGCACCCCTTCCTGATCTTAACCCATTTCACTATCTTCCAGAGCTTTATTACTGTTTTGGTTAACTCTATTCTCACAAAATACACCTACTTTCTATCTATTACTATTACTCTTACTGTAAGTCATCATCTGACCTCCCACAAAGCACTCTGTTATCTAGATTAAGCTCACAATCCTTCCCCACACTAACAAGAGTTTTATCTCTTTTTCACCTTTTATAAAAAGTGGCTAGTTGGGTGAAATATCATGATTAATGCTCTACTTATCCAAAGGGTCTCCTATCTTTTCTCTACCCGTTGGTACTTTAAGTCCCATAGAATACTCTCCTGCTGTCTTAATCCATTTTGCCTTCCCCCTGCAAATGATCACATACAAGTGTAGGTGGGAACTGTGAACACCAATATACCTGCTGGAAGAGAGAACCCACCAACAAAGGAACCACTAACATGTAAAAACCCAAGTATAACAATAGAGACAATGCAAACAAAAGAAAGGGCAACTGTAGAGCATCCAGACAAGGAGATCAAAGAGATCACACCACTGAATCCCATAATTCCTACCATAGAAGTTCACCCTACAAAGAAAGTGACCAAAGAGGAACATCAGGAAGTACAGAAGCAAACAAAAGGAGACACTTATAATGGGGAGACAAAAGAAGAACCTGAAATCAAAAGGAATGGAAGACTCCCCACTAAAAGAGCTAAATGAAATGGAGGTAAGCAAACTATCAGATACAGAATTCAAAGTAATGGTTATAAGGATGCTCAAGGATCTCATAGACAACTACAAGAAACTGAGTGAGAACTACAACAGTATGAAAAAGGAAATAGAAACTACAAATGAAAAAAACCAGGAAGAAATGAAAAATACAATTCCTGAAATAAAGAACACACTAGAAGGAATTACAAGCAGAATGATGAAGCAGAGGACAAAATTAGTGAGCTGGAAGACAAGGTGGAAAGAAAACCCAGGTAGAACAGCTGCACAAAAGAAGACTCAAAAAATATGAAGATAGCTTAAGGGAACTCCAAGATAACATAAAACACAATGGCATTCAAATCATAATAGTACCAGAAGGACAAGAAAAGAAATAAGAGATAGAAACCCTGTTTGAAAAAATAATGACAGAAAATTCTCCAAATCTAGAGAGGAAAAAAAAAATACTTAAGTGCAGGAAGCACAGAGAGTCCCAAACAAGATGAACCCAAAGAGGCCTACTCCAAGACATATCATAATTAAAATGCCAGGTTTTAAAGACAAAGAGAGAATATTAAAAGCAGCAAAGGAGAAGCAAGAAGTAACATACAAAGGGGCTCTCATAAGGCTAGCAGCTGATTTCTCAACAGAAACGCTCCAATCCAGGATAGAATGGCAAGAAATATTCCAAATAATGAAAATCAAAGGCCTACAACCAAGACTACTCTACCCAGCGAGGCTCTCAATTTAAATAGAAGGTGAAATAAGGGGTTTCCCAGAGAAAAGAAGGGTAAAAGAATACATCTCCACTGAACTAGAACTACAAGATATGTTAAAGGGATCACTGTACAAAGAGGAAGGAAAAGGGTGAGAAAGAGTGGAACACAGGTACAAAGGGGGAAAAATGAATAAATACATGTCATTAATAACCTTAAATGTTAACAGATTAAATTTTCCAATCAAAAGACATAGAATAGCTGAATGGATAAGAAAACATGACTCAAACATCTGCTGCCTACAAGAGACCCACCTGAGAACAAAAGACTTACACGGAGAGAAATTGAAGGGTTGGAAAAAAATATTCCAAGCAATGGACAGAAAAAAAAGGTGGAGTAGGACTACTCATATGAGACAAAATAGTCTTCAAAATAAGGACCATAAAAAGAGATCCAGAAGAACACTTCATAATACTCAAGGGAAGAATCCATCAAGAAGACATAAACATTATAAACATACATGTGCCCAATATAGGAGCACTCAAATAAATAAGAAAAATCTTAGAGGACTTTAAGAAAGATATTGACAGCAACACAATTATAGTATGGGATTTTAACACCTCACTGTCAAAAATGGACAGAGCTTCCAAACAAAATATCAACAAAGATATTGTGGCATTGAACAATGTCCCAGATCAAATGGACTTAAATGATATATAGAGAGCCATTAATCACAAAGAAGCAAAATACACATTCTTTTCAAATGCATATGGAACATTTTCAAAGATAGACCATATGATAGGACATAAAACAAGCCTCAACAAATTCAAGAAAATTGAAATCATATCAAGCATTTTCTCTGACCACCAGGGACTGAAACTAGAAACCAACCTCAAGAAACAAACTCAAAAACATTAAAATTTAAGGAGATTGAATAGCATGCTATATAACAATGAAAGGGTTAAGAACGAGATCAAGAAAAAAGCAAAAAGTTTCTGGAAACAAATTAAAATGAACTCACAATAGTCCAATAGTTATGGGACACAGTGAAGGCAGTCCTGAGCATAAAGATCATAGGAATACAGGCCTACCTAAGAAAGATAGAAACATTTCAAATAAACAACCTAATCCTACATCTATAAGAACTGGAGGAACAACAAAAAAGACTGCATAGAGGAAGTAGGAGGAAGGAAATAACCAAGATTAGGGCAGAATTAAACAACAGAGACTAAAAGAACAATTCTAAGGATCAATAAATCCAGGAGCTGGTTCTTTGAAAAGAAAAGAAAAAAAATCAACAAGTCTTTAAGCAGACTCATGAGGAAAAAAAGAGAGAGGACCCAAATAAACACAATCAGAAATGAAAGAGGAGAGATTACAACTGACACCACAGAAATACAAAGGATTGTAAGAAATTACTGTGAAGAACTATATGCCAAGAAATTTGAAAACCTAGGTGAAATGGACAAATTTCTAGAAAAATATAATCTTCCAAAACTGAATGAAGAAGAAGCAGAAAGCCTGAAACAACAAATAACAGCTGACAAAATAGAAACAGTAATGAAAATCTCCCAGCACACAAAAGTCCTGGACCAGATGGTTTCACAGGAGAATTTTACAAAACATTTAAGGAAGAGTAACCCTTATCCTTCACAGAGCATTCCAAAAAATCTAGGAAGATGGAAGACTCCCAAACTCTTTTTATGCATCCACCATCATCCTAATCCCAAAATTAGATAAAGATACAACAAAGAAAGAAAATTACAGACCAATATCACTGATGAACATAGACACTAAAATTCTCAACAAAATATTGGCAAAGCGCATCCAGAAATACATTAAAAAGATCATACACCATGATCAAGTAGGATTCATCCTACAGATGCAAAGATAATACAATATTCGCAAGTCAATACATGTAATACATCACATAAACAAAGGGAAGACAAAAATCACATGATCATATCAACAGATGTGGGAAAAGTTTTTGATAAGGTACAGCAAAGTGGGAATTGAGGGAGCATTCCTCAACTTAGTAAAGGCCATATACGAGAGACCTACAGCCAACATCATACTCAATGGGCAAAAACTAAAAGCTTTCCCGCTAAGGTCAGGAACAAGACAAGGGTGTTAGCTTTCATCACTTCTATTCAACATAGTATTGGAGGTTGTAGCCACAGCAACCAGACAAGAAAAAGAAATAAAAGGCATCCAAATTGGAAAGGAGGAAGCAGAACTGTCATTGTTAGCAGATGATGTGATAGTGTACATCTACATGAATACAGAATACATGAATACATATGTACAGAATACAGTCTAACAAAGGGAAAGAACTACAAAGGGGTAAATACAATGAAAGACTTGTGCCTGAGGTATGATGGGAAATAGCAAAGGTTCATTAAGTTGTTGAAGGGTCTAGGTGGTCCTTGTACAGTATCTTGCCATTTGTTTTGACCTCTCTTTGTTCTGAAGGACTTTGCATGGTGACAACCTGGTATGATATCTAGTGTTAACAACAGTAATATTTGTTGGGAATTAACATTGCACTAGACACTGTACTATGTGATTTATATGCACAATCCTAATTGGTCCTCACAGTTATCCTATGAGCAAGATCCAAGTATTATTTGCATTTTATAGAAGAAATCAACATAGCTAGAAAATGTAAGGCTGGAATTAAAATCCACTTGCTTGTCTTTTAAGTAATGCTCTAAAGTGTCCACTATGGTGCCTTTAACAACTGTTAATGTAAAGATATCCTTATTTGTTCATGCTATAACTTAAAATTTGTTTGAACATATGGACAATATATGTGGGTGTTTGTATGTCTGCAAAATATACAGTTGGAAGATCTCTATATGTACTTGCTGTGAAAAATGTATGGTGTATGTATATGTCTATAAACATTCCCTCACCGTATGCTGAATGTTATATTTAGAAAGATGAACCAGTTGGCCAGTACACATGCTGGGAGGGCCATCCTAGAAGCAGTTTCTGGGGATGTAGACTACCCCCATTATCCCAGAGGGTCATCCTATTGTCTTATGAGGCTCTTCAAAAACTGTTCCAGCCTCTTCTCCAATGCCAGCATTTCTGTAGCCAGTAGGTACTTTCTGCCCTTCTCTTAGCTGGAGATATGCAGAATAAAGAGGGGCATTAAAATAATTTTCTTCTGTAGGCTCTGTTACACTTAAGACAACTGTCTTCCTGGAATACATAAATGCCAGCAAATCAGCATTTCTGAAGCTGCAGTATTCTTCCTGGAAATCCTGTTAAAGGACAGACCCTCCCTACTTGTCTCAGGCTGAATAAATATATAGTGAGCTCATGATTTCCACTGCTGAGATATTAGCATAAATCTCCCACTAATGCGCCTCTGCCTGCTAGTGAAAGAGCCACTGCAACCCAAGAAAATACATTAAATTAAGAAGGGTCTAATGTGGACAACTGGTGCATGGCTCTGTGCAGAATGCTCTTGAAGGGAGTTTCTAGCTCTGCAAATACCACTGGAGAAGCATTACAAATTTTCCTGGATTGGGTCATGAGAAATGATTAGATGCCTCCCTAGGAAGAGTAATTTTTGTGTTGCTCAAAGATCAATAATATGAACTTTACAGTGCATAGAGCACTTCCATCGTACATTTTCCTCTGATACTACACATCTCATCAACCTCATGAAGGAGACAGGGTAATTAACCCCATTTTAAAGATGGTGAAATTGAGACAAAAGAGGTTCAGTGAACCTGAAACTTAAAGGGTCAAGGCAGGAAGTGTTGTTAAAATTCTTCTAAACTCATGTTGCTCTTTCCCGTGGGAGCTTCTGTCTTTTTCCTTTCTTTCTCCCTCTCCCCCGAAAGCCCTGCTCCTCTTCTTCTAGGAAGTGAATTTTTTAGGCAGCTAAACATTGCCTGAAGCATAGAGCTCAATAATTATTTTTTGGTGTATGTTGAGTGAATGCTACATTAGTGTAAATGAAGTCCTAGTGGGACCACCATACCTGAAACAGAAGAGGCAGAGTTGCAGTGGCTGGCATCTTGTCTCCTCAGCCACCATAGACACATTGAAACACCACATCGGATATCCCCTGTGGTGACTGTGATCTCATTTTACTGAGGCCTACTAACTTGCTGGAGGCCACTGTCACAAGGATCCTTATCTATAGGCTCGAGGTTTGCTTTTAAGAAAGTCTCTACTTGAATATAAAAATGACTGTGTCTTGGAGCAGGAAGAGAATTCAGAATTCAGTTAACTGCCTTCTGGGTGTAGGAATACCCTTTGTTATGTTTGAATGGGGTCATGAACTTCTGCTTGAACTCTTGGACATAGCAAGCTTATACCCAGTCCAGAGTTTCCAGGGAAAAGCTCAACTCATAGGGAAGGTGTACTTCTTGATTGGTTGGGTGTGTGCCAGCATGATGCTCAGTGGACAGTCTCAGCAGTCCTATGGCCTTCATTCTCCTGCGGTTCTATTTTTTTCTTTCATCATAGAATAAATTTTTTTTACTTTAATTAAACTTGATGCATGTGTGTATGTGTAAGAAGAGAGAAGACACATAAAGAGGGTTTTTTTTAATACTTTGGGTTTTTGAGTGATGGAATGATTAATTAGAACTCAGTTGCCTTTGACGATAAATGGCTTTAAATATACTTAGATTTTAATCCTGGGTCTAAAAAATCTAAGTCAGATATCTCAATTGTTCTAAACCCTAATTCTTCATATGTAAATGCGGGTAGTAATACTGTTTTATGTTTTTTTATGAAAATTGAACTAAATAATATAAATTGCTTAGGCCAGTGCCTAGCACATAGCAACTTTTTAGGTCAATGGGAGCTATTTTAGTAACAATAATAAAAGTTACAATAATTAGATTGATAATTACTAACATATATAACACCTATATACATACATATACATACCAATATATGTTACATGTTATATATACAGCTATCTAAATCTGAAATCTTTGTACAGGTGGGAGTCCTTTTTATATACATTTTATATACCTACATAGACAAAATTCTCTTTGAATCACATGAGTCTCCAATCAAGCAATTGTTCAAGTTCTTAACTGAGCTCTCAGATATGCTGTTCCTCATTTACAATCAGGGAGTCCAAGGTAGGTTATGCTGCCCTGTATCCATTTCTTTTTCCATAAAATATTAAATATAAGCTTAATATGTACCAGGAACTATGATAATTATGGGGCATAGAGTAGTGTATAAAAGACATAGTGTTTCTGCCTTTAAAATAAAGATGAGAAAGGTACTAAGAGAGAAGCAAAGGCCTCCTGATTTAAATTTAGGTTTCAAGGAGAAAGATCAAAATCCATGACCTGAATGTGAATTGGAGCTAGTCAGATGAAAGGACACCAAAAGCAAATGGACTGAGGTGGAAAGAGCTTACATTGGGGAACTGACTGTGGTCCCTGCTGAGGCTGGAAGCTCATGGTGCAAGTCACAGGGAGATGCTTAGAATTGATCAGGGGAATGATGGGTGAACACTGGCGGTATTAAGAAAGGAAGTGACAAGTTTCAGTTTACATTGTTAAGACTGTTCTTTGGCACTGCCTTCCTATTAGCAGCTGCTGTCTCCTTGTTCCACTCACATCTGCTGCAGCCCAGTGATGTTTCTGCTCTACCTGGTGGAACATGCCCAGAGAAAAAAGATTCCATTTTCTCCTTTCTGTTCAAGTAAAGTGGCTGATGAAGCTGCGTTTTTTTTTTTTTTAATCTCGAGAGGACACTGATATTTTAACAGAGATCCAAGTTTTAAACCAAAGGAATGAATCTCTATGTGTGTCTTTTCTTGCATCAACAACCCTAAGAGCTGAAGGGGCTTCTCCTAGAGAGGGCTGTGGTCAGCCTAACAGCTTTTGTGAGCTCAGAGGCAGAGACCAGTGAGCAAGTCTAAGCTCTACTTCCTAGGAGTGTGACTTGATTTTATTTAATCTTACTAACTCTCAGTTTCCTTATCAGTAAACAGGGACAATAAAAGTCATCACCTCATAGGGTTGTTTAATTAGCTGAGATAATGTATGGGAATAAATACATACCATTGTGGAACTCTTGATATTCATTGCTATTGTGTGGGATCTGAGAAGGGCCTCCCTTCCCCTGAATGCTTCTTCTTTTGAAAACATTATCACAAGGTTCCAGGATAATTTCAAATTGACTTTCTCATGATCTGTATCATGTCATCTATGTTTAGACATTTTCACACTTTCAGCCTAAAACATTTTGGGTGTTCTTCCTTTAAGAAACATATACTTTCTTCCACACATATTTTTGCACGTTACAAACTGTCTCAATATGCATATTATTTCCTTGAAATAATCAGTAATTTGTTGCCGGTGATGGACAATCATGATTCAAATGAGAGTTCAAGAAAGAGATTTCAGACAGACTGCAGGGACGGGGCTGGGGTGGGTAGTCTTCAAAATCCACAGTGACGTATGAGGGGATGAAATGAATGTCAGAGAAGTTCAGTGCTCAGAATTCCAGTACCAAGTTTGGCTGGAGGTCCTAATTTTGCCTTCAGAAAGGGGACTGGGCAGGAAACAAATGTCTAATGGTGGTAACAAGTTTTTCAGTTACTATGGGATTTGCCCTCAGAAAGCTGGCTTATCTCTCACTCAGTCCCTCACCCTCTCCCCACCACCTCTCTTCAAGAGAAAGGGGTAAGAGAGCTGAAAAACACTTGGCACAGGTGCAAGAAAGCTGAAAACGTCTGGCAGTGCTCACAGGCGTCTTTTTCCACTCGGCACCAAATGTTTTACAGTCTTCGTGAGCCCATATAGATTCTGGCTTCTGCCCAGTCGTTTGTTTGAAACTGTAAGCTCTGAGAAAAGGCTCCACGTTGCAGCTGGCCTTTAAACCGTATTTTACAGGGGAGAGTGTTCAGGGTACAATTGGAATGAGGAAAGCTTGCCTTTGACGTTGGACGTAAAAGTAACAGATTGGAGTGGGGTGGAGCTAACTCCAAGGAATTGTTGGTCTGTTCGTTTTCCCAATGAATACTAACCTTTTGGAAATTTCACCTCAATCTCAATTATTTCACAGACTAATTTATAGTGAGCCCCCCAAATGTGACTTTAGCCCAATTTAGTTCAGTTTTACTCAAACATAAATCTAACAGCTTCAAGTAATGAAGATGGCAGACTCATACTTAGAGATGTAAATTCCTTGCTAATTTAGGGCAACTGTGGTTTAGCTCTCACCTATATGCAAGTTCGTTATGAATGAACATTTGACTATTTACCATTTACCTATTTGTTAATTCCCCTATAGCCTCCTTTGGTTGCATATCACACCAATGGCTCATAATTTCAAAGGACTAATGACTAATTAGAGTTTTGGTACCTATATACTAATGATGCAAAAGCAAAAGACTCTAACAAAAGAGTTAATGAAAACTGAAATTTTAATGTAAAATGTCCCTCTGATTGACAGTTTAGGAAAAAATAGTTATTTGAACCCTCCTCCGGCCTTTGGATTTAAATAACTATTCTTTACCGAATACCTGCTGAATGTCACCCACTCTCCTAAATGCTTCCAATATGCTTTTTTATTTTACCTTCGCTATAGCTATGTGGTCTGAGTATGATCTCCATGTTTCAGGTGAGGAAAGTGAGACTGAGAAACTTTAAGTGACTTGCCCAAAGAGATTATTATAAATGTGCATTATGAATTTATTTGTCTGGTCCTTTCTAAAAAGTTTTCAGGAGCAACAAAGAACAAAATATTCCACAATTCCTAGAGTAAATGTTACACCCATTTCTCTATCCTCAGTGACTTGTGTGAAATGACTTGACCTGGAATGGAATTGAAGGCAATTCTGATACCCCAGGGGCAGGGTGTTTCTCAGAGATCAAGACATTTCTTTTTCAAACAGAGGAATTATTGAATATATAACAGAATACCTCTCATAACTATTAGTTAATATGGAAGCACAGGTTCTTTGTTACTTTGGGAGTAACTTTCTCTGAAATCCAGCAGATACCCAAGAGCCTCTGTCATGCCACAATTGTGACAAAAAAGAAGAGCCACCTTGAAATAAGCTAGTTATCACTAGCTTATTGACCAAGTGAATGAGGCCCACAAAGTTGTGACTCTATTTTACTCTTATGAACTACATCAATTAATAAATAAGCATTTTCTGGTTCTCACTTTGAGAGCAGTTACAGAAAAAAAAACATATAAAAACATAGATATTACGGAGAAAGATGAAGAGGTGGAGAAAGAGAGAGCGAGCCACATGCCATGGAACAAAGAGAAAGATAAGAAGGGAATGTGTCACTATTTCCCTGTGGCAGAATCAAAATCTTTTGGATGCTTTGTTGAAAAGATTCCCAAATCTCACTCTGTAAGCTAAAGCAGATGGGTGCTCCATGTTGGTGCATGTTCCTATTTGAAGCAGTGTGGTTGCAAAGATGGGGTGAGTCATTTGATTTTCTCTGAAAAACCGTCTTGTGCAACTATGTAAAAGAATTATGCCCAATGAAGTGTATCCTCTACAGTGCTTTAAAAATGTTAAGTAAAGGCTTAAACCAATAATTCAAATATATTTGCCCATATTGTCAGGTGGGTTTCTTTAGTTAATATATGTTTGAGAAGTGGTGAGTTAAACACGTATATACAAGTTATTTTTACTACAGGACTTCTCAGAGCCTTTAATATGCCCTATGAGTTTCCAAGAAGAAATAATATTATACCACTTGATTTTAGAATGCTTTTCTACAAGATACCTGCTTAAAACTGCTGTGCTGCCAAACAGCCTTAAGGAAACTCTGGCTTGCTATTGCTTAGCTAAAGAAGGATCTTACTTTTTAACTGTATTTAGTGTAATTATGGCTAAGGTGTCATTTACATAGATGTTCATTATGAAGGAATTTTTCACAGTTAATTATTTTTCTTTCCCCTCCTTTTAGTCCTCTTTGGTTTCTTATCATTCTAGTGGCACACGATTCCTAAAGATTAACTAATCAGATTTTTAGACAACTGTAAATTAAAGATGTAAAAGAAGAAATGAAAACAGTAGGATAAGTCAAAACTGAAATTTGAAGTCTCAGCTCCCACTGAATAATTTAGTTGTATGCACTTGCTGAAATAAGTACATGTAATCATGTCACCTTTATGGGGAATCCTTGGAAAGAATCTTGAATGGAGCCTGGATACCTCTTGGCATACCATATTTTACTTCTCAAGTTGTCAGAAGTCTAGTGCATTGTGTACTGTTCTGAAGCATATTGGGCCAAGTTTGCTGTGTCCTTTTCCTATAAGACAGGGCCATCTACACCAAAGGAGAATGCTAGCATGTGAAAATCCCTGCAGAGGCCCTTTCTGATTAGGTGTAAAATTGTTTGTCTTTTGATGTTTAGATCTTCATCAATAGATTGCAGAAAAACTTGTTCAATTTTATCCCAAACAGAAGTGGTCTACCTCAAAGCTACTTAAACTTAAGCTTCTAGGATTTTCTCTTGTGCTGAATCTCTTTCAACATGTTAATATGAGCAACCAGGACTTCCGGCCAAGGTGGAGGCATAGGTAGACATGCTTCTCCTCCTTGCACAACAATAAGAAGGATAACAACCAATCTAAAAACAAAAACCAACCGGAGTTGCCAGCCAAATCAAACCGTATGAAAATCTGACAACCAAGGAGTTAAAGAAGAAACATTTATCCAGATGTGTAGGAGGGGCAGACCAGGTAGCCAGGGTGGAGAGGACACTCAGTGAGGCAGTGGCAGTGGCAGCTGGCAGAATGGGTGGTCCCATATTCACACGTGGCAGACAAAAACCAGGAGGGACAACTAGGGAGTGAGCAATTCCAGCCCCAGGCCAGAGTGTGTAGCCTAGGGTTTCAGTGCCAGAACATAAAGCCTCATAACCTCTGGTTGTAAAAACCAGCAGTAGTTGTAAGAGCAGAAGAAACTGCCAGACTATCAGCAGAGTATGTTTAAAGGACTCACAGGGTCCTAGAATGTACACAAACTCACTCACTCAGGAAACTAGCATCAGGGCAGCAACTAGAAGAGTGCCAGCCATTTATGGGAAGTGGGGGAAGTGACTGAAAATGGGGCAGGAGCTGAGCAAACAACATTGTTCCCTCTCTGACTCCTCTCCCCATACAGTGCTACAAATCAGTGAAGCAGGTTGCCCAACCCTGGTGAATACCTAAGGCTCCACCCCTTACAATGTAATAGGTGCACCAACATAACACAGGGAGTCAAAGCAGAGCTACTTAATACAGAAAAACACAGGGAGTCTACCAAGTAGAAGAGACAAAGAAATATGGCTCAAATGAAAGAGAACAAAACCCCAGAAAAAGAACTAAGCAACAAAGAGACAATCAACCTATCAGATGTAGAGTTCAAAACACTGGTTATCAGGATGCTCAGAGAAATGACTGAGTACAGCCACAAAATAAAGAAAGAAGTGAAGGCTATACAAAGTGAAGTAAGGAAAAATATGCAGGGAATCAACAGTGAAGGGAAAGAAGGTGAGATTCAAATCAACAGTTTGGAACAAAGGGGAAAAATAAACTTTCACCCAGATCAAAAGAAGAAATAAGAATTTAAAAAAATGAGGAGAGGTTTAGGAACCTCTTGGACAACTTTAAACATTCCAACATCTGAATCATAGGGGTGCCAGAAGGAGAAGAGGAAGAGCAAGAAATTGAAAACTTATTTGAAAAAATAATGAAAGAAAACTTCCCCACTTGGATGAAGGAAAGAGACGTATAAGTCCAGTAAGCTCAGAGAATCCCAAACAAGTTGGAGCCAGAGGACCACACCAAGATATATCATAATTAAAATGCCAAAAGTTAAAGATAAAGAGAGAATCTTAGAAGAAGCAAGAGAAAAGAAGAGAGTTTCCTATAAAGGAATTCCCATAAAACGGTCAGCTGAATTCTCAAAAGAAATCTTGCAGGCAAGAAGGGGCTGGAAAGAAGTATTCAAAGTCATGAAAGACAAAGACCTGCATCCAATATTACTCTAGCCAACAAAATTATCATTTAGAATGGAAGCGCAGATAAAGCACTTCCCAGATAAGGTCAAGTTAAAGGAATTCATCATCACCAAGCCCTTATTACGTGAAATGTTAAAGGGACTTATCTAAGAAAAAGAAGATCAAAACTATCAACAGTAAACTTACAACAAACTCACAACTATCAGAAACTGAACCTAAAAAAAAAAAAGGAAAAACAAACTAAGCAAACAACTAGAACAGAAACAGTATCATAGAAATGGCAATCACATGGAGGGTTATCAATGGGAGTGCGGAGAATGGGAGAAAAGGTATGGGGAATAAGAAGCATAATTGGTATGTACAATATAGACAGGTGGAGGTTTAGAATAGTACAGGAAGTGGAGAAGCCAAAGAACTTATATGTATGACCCATGGATAAAACTAAGAGGGAAGATTTCTGGAGGGAATGGGGGTACTGGATGGAGGGGCAAAGGGGAAAATGGGACAAATATAATAGCATAATCAATAAAATATACTTAATTTTAAAAAGTAATTTATCAAACTGGAAAAAAGTAGCAATCAATTAATGCATAAATGAGTGGAACAACAGATCAATGTGTTTTTCTCTCTCTCAAATCAATAAATAAAAATTTTTAAAAAGAGACTAAATAAGGCTGGGAGATACAACACCCAAATGTGTGAAAGTTGATTGGATCCTAGATACAAAAATAAAAAGAAATCTTTAAAAAGACATTATTGAGATAATAGAAGAGAAGAAATTTGATTATGGACTGATAACTAGATAACAGTCTTATATCCACGTTAAATTTCCAACTAGGATGAGAATTGTATTGTGATCATTTAAGTTAATGTTCTTGTTCTTGGGAGAAACATTGAAATATTTAGGGATAAGGTGTCATTATGTCTGCAACTAATTCTCAAATAATTTAATATCAACCAAAGCAGTTGAAAAAAATAACCTGGTAAAATGCATTAACTAACTAACTAAATAAATAACCCAAACCATGTTATGTTTTTACAAAATTACAGTATTAAGATATTTTTGCATTCTGTTTCTTAAAAAGATTCTACAAAGTTTTAAGCATCAAAACCCAGAAAAATGTGGATCTGCCCCCATCCTAGAGAAAGCCTTAATTGAATTTCACCACAAAAAGTGGGGCCATATTAAAATTCCCTTCATGGCACACATTTAACTGCAAACAACATAATCAAAAGGCTTAGAACCCTGTTCCATGACTGGAACGTTCACCTAAAAATTTTACAAAGGTGCTCAGTGGTAGCCATGAGTGTCCATTCTGGCTTTTCTCCCCTATGATTCTAGGACTATAGCAGATTCAAGGACTTAGTCCTTTTCAATTATGGAAGTTTCCCACCCATCTGTAAGAACAGTGTTGAAAACTTTGCAGAGAATACCTAAATGTTGAATAAGCTTTACAGGACAACATAGAACATGAATAACCACTAGGTTGTCTCTTGCACTTGCCTTTTGAAAACTCCATTTTCATGGTGAGTAAAAGAATCAAGTTTGGCAGATCCAACACATACCAACTAATGTCAGCTTCTAATTGCCCTTTAAACTCTTCCGCAGGACATTCAAGTAGGTGATTCCATAGTCCTGAACCACTGATGCCAGGAGCTGGCAATGTGACCTGCAGAGACCATTTCATTCCATCATCAACTCAGTACTCCTACCTGAAATACCAGGTATGCTACTCAAAGCTTTTTATACTCAAATACCAGAAGATTTGTTAAAACTGTGTTTTTTCTTAACTTGTATGACCATATATTCACCCATTGGAAAAGAAAAATCATAATAATGTTGTCCTCATGTTTAATACTAGAATTTTTATTTAGAGAAACAATGGCTTAATTTTTCTTTAAATCTAATAGTTGGAAGGGATTTAATCAGCAGTAGTGAGTGGGAAGGTTGTTAGGAGGACAATCAGAAACCAAAACTCTTGGACCATTCTTGGCTGAATTATGACATTACTAACATGAAGAAGACCCAGAGAAGCTTCCATGGGGTTGTAAAAAACAAATGTCACCAATACAATAACTGAATATCACAAAGTGTTATCATAAAGCAACTTGATATTTGTCTCTCACCATAGTTCATATTAATTCACCAGAGGGAATCCTTCCTTAGTGCTTGGATGTAAATTCAGGGGGGGGGGCAAAGCACTTGCTTTACTCTTTAGCAATAGACAATCTATAAGTCATAAGCACAGTCTCAATTCATAACTTAGTTTGAGCAATAATAACCATGGTTCTGACTTTTATTCAGTAAATGTCTTTCCTGCTCTGATTGGGGACTGCGTGCAGATTGGTCACTGGAGGAGAGGCCTGTGGGCCTTTTCTCCTTCTCCAGCTACCATTGCTCCTTCTCAGTTGTGCACTTACTGTAGTTGCAACTTCACCAAGGCAGAAGGGACTGAGGAAAGGGAGGTGAGTTAGGAGGATAGAGAATGCCTAGTTTGATAGAAACCCTCATGAGTTATATCTTCTCTGGAACCAGTGTATGTTTCAGATGACAATTACATTCCTGGCCATGGAGAAGGTTCTCTGTCCCACTGTTCCTCTGACTGGGGGAATAAAACCTAGCCCCCTAGGACTTGGTGTTGCATACCTAACTTCTTTTCTGCTGGTATCTCATGGACACTTTGGGTGGCCCTATGAGAAATGGCTTGAGGCAGCTCATTTTTCACAGTGATTTTCCAAACTCACTCTGGAGGGATATGCTTTCTCCAGTTGAAGGCCACTCCCCTTCACTCAGTGGCCAAATCAGCTCACATCTCTGATCTCTGTGTGGAGTTGACAGAGTCCATCTCTTCCCCGCAAAACAGGAGTACATGTCAAACTCTCTGAGTGGTCGTGTTGAAGTGCCTCACCAGATTATGGAAAAGAGTAGGTACTTCCACTGCTCCCACTTTTTTACTTCTCTAAGGGTTGAATTGGCCAGCTTGACCTTCAACCCTGGTCATCTTATAGCTTAAGTGGTAGGCTTTGGAATCAGACACACTCCTCTGTTCAAATTTCCACTCTCATTGTGTTACATTGACATTAGGACATTATTTAAACTCTGAAAGCTCAGTTTTCTCATCAGTAAAATGGGGGAGTCATTATACTTTTCTCAGAGTTTTTGAGGAGGTTCAATGACATAATACAGGAAAGTATGTTCGTAGTGTTCTTGACATCTAATAAGTACTTATTAAAATTACCTACTGCAATGTGTGTTTTCCTAATCTTGGAGAAAAGAGTACAGGATCATAGCAGAAGGAAAAATAAAATATGGGAGAACTTCCAGTCAAAAAGTTGGCATGAGGCCCCGGCTGGTGTAGCGCAGTGGATTGAGCATGGACCTGCAAACCAAAGGGTCACCTGTTCGATTCCCAGTCAGGGCACATGCCTGGGTTGTGGGTCAAGTCCCCAGTGGGGGACATGTGAGAAGCAACCACACATTGATATTTCTCTCCCACTCTTTCTTCCTCCCTTCCCTTCTCTCTAAAAATAAATAAAATCTTAAAAAAAAAAGAAGTTGGCATAGGTAAACACTGTTCACCTTCTTACAAACTACATCAAAATTACAACTAAAATACATAATAACTACCACTCAGAACTGTCAGAAATCAAGTTGATGGAAGTATGACAAATACAGAATTAAAGAAACCACATCTACCCAGGCTGTAGAAAGGGTGGAGGCTCAGAACAGGCTGGTACCACACACATGTGTGGTGGATAAAAATTTGGGAGGGCTATTTTGGGAGCGAAGAGTCCCAGCTTCACACCAGAATCCCCAGTCCAGGGTTCTAGTCCCATTAAAATAAGTCCCCATAACTTCTGGCTGCAAAAACCAGTAGGGACTGAGTCAGTGGAAGAAACTTCTGGACTCCCAAGCTGGAGTCCCAAGCAGTTCCTCTTAAAGAACCCACATGTGGACTTACTGATACTCACTCCCTCTGAGCTCCAGCTTAAAAGGCACCAGTGGCATAAAGGGAGAAACTGAAGTGTCTGGCATCAAGGCAAGAGCTGGGGTACAGCTTTCTCCCAGACAGAAAGGCAGGCAGAGGCCATTGTCTGAACCATTTCCCCAAAGAGCCACAGAGCCAGTTGGCTGGTGCCATACCTGAGACTTCATTAACCTGGCTAACACAGTTTGTCCCCAGAGATACCATCCCACCCAACTAACAGGCTTACCCAAGCTGCCTTTCTATATGAATGACTGCTCTTGGATCATGCTTCACAACTTTCAAACAAGTAACTGCTGGCCTCAATGAGCCCCCAGCCTCAGTATCACTTGCTAGTGGCCTCAGGCCTGGAACTAGCAGCAGACAGCCTGCATTCACAGCTTGGCTTCACCTGAGAATCTCTAAGCTGAGGACAAGTAGCAGCCAACTTAGATTGCTTTATAGCTCATGCAGGGTGGCCCCAGACAAAACACAGGTAGGGGCTGAGTTTGGCCTGTGCCATCCAGGAAACCCCAGAGCCTGCACACCCAATGGACAGCTACAGATCACATTCAGAGTGCCACAATACTGCCCCTGCACAGCTGATCCTCCAAAGAGGGCAGATATTAGTGGTTAGTGGTCATGGCCAGTCCTTGCAGTTGACTGCACTGGATAAATCCCTCCCATTGACCTGTCAATGGCAACCAAGACTCAACTATAAGAGGAGGGTGTACTCAGCCCAAATGAAGGACACACTGTAAGTACCCAGCTTGAGTGATAGAGGAGTTTGTGCCACTGGACCCTGCAGGACACCTAATACATTGGGTCACACTACAAAGACAGGGAATCATAGAAGTTCTACTTAATGCATAGAAATAAACACAAGGAGGCTGTAAAATTGAGCAGACAAAGAAACATGGCTCAAATAAAAGAACAGATCAAAATTCCAGAAAAAGAATGAAACAAAATGGAGACAAGCAATCTCTCAGATGCAGAGTTCAAAACACTAGTTATAAGGATGCTCAAGAAACTTAGTGAGGACCTCAACAGCATAAAAAGATCCAGTCAGAATTGAAGGGTACACTAATTGAAACAAAGAACAATTTACAGGGAAACAACAGTAGAGTAGACAAAGTTGAGAATCAAATAGATGATTTGGAACATAAAGCAAAAAACAACCAATCCGAACAACAAGAAGAAAAAAGAATAAAGAAAAATGAGAATAGTATAAGTAGCCTCTGGGACAACTTCAAATGTTCCAACATTCACAAGATGTGGTGCCAGAAGAAGAAGAGAAAGAGCAAAAAATTTAACATCTTTTTCAGAAAATAATGAAAGAAAACTTCCCTAATTTGGTGAAGGAAAAGTCTGGGAAGCACAGAGAGTCCCAAACAAGATGGATAAAAAGAGACCCACTCCAAGGCACATTATAATTAAATGTTAAGGTTAAAGACAAAGAGAAAATTAAAAGCAGCAAGAGGAAAGTTGCTAGTTACCTACAAGGGTATTTCCATAAGGTTGTCAGTTGATTTCTCAAAAGAAACTTGGCAGGCTAGAAAGGATTGGCAAGAAATGTTCAGTCATGAAAAGTAAGGACCTACAACCAAGATTACCCAGCAAAGCTATCATTTAGAATTGAAGGAAGATAAAGAGCTTCCCAGAGAAGAAACTAAAGGAATTCATCATCACCAAACTATTATCATATGAAATGGTAAAGAGTCTTTTTTTTAAATTACTTTATTGTTGTTCAATTACAGTTATTTGCATCCTCTCCCCTCCCCTCCCCCCTCCCCCCAGCCCCCACCTCCCCCCTTTTTTAAAAATATTTTATTTATTTATTTTTAGACAGAGGGGAAGAGAGTGAGAAAGAAAGGGAGAGAAACATCCATGTGTGGTTGCCTCTCACACGCCCCTCACTGGGGACCTGGCCCGCAACCCAGGCATGTGCCCTGACTGGGAATCAAACCGGCAACCCTTTGGTTCCCAGCCCACACTCAATCCACTGAGCCACACCAGCCAGGGCAAGAGTCTTTAAGAAAAAGAAGATCAAAACTATGAGCAGTAAAATGGCAAAATATACAAATGTATTAACAATTGAAACTGAAAAACACACTAAGAAAAGAAGAAGAACAAAGACAGAATCATGGATACAAATAATTGCCAGATGGGAGGTGGCTATGGGGGAATGGTTGAAGAGCTGATGATGTTAAGAAGTACAAATAGGTAGTTTATTGAATAGCCATGGGGATGTAAAGTACAGTATAAGAAATGGAGTAGCCAAAGAACTTATATGCATGACCCAGGGACATGAAAAAAGGTGTGAGGATTGCCTGAGGGAGTGGGGTGCTGGGTGGAGGAAGGGGTAGGGGGAAAATTGGGACAACTCTAATAGAATAATCAATAAAATATAATCTTTAAAGTATCAAAAAATACTCAATTTATTTAAAAAAATGTCATTGTAAAACATTGAAAAAATAATCTTTTTTCACTAAATTTATTGTAAATAAAATGTCAATATCCATAAAATGTATGAATAAAAAATTGTCTATGAAAGTAATAGATATGGAAATTAGAGATCATAATTTTCTGAAATAGTAACCAGGGATAATGAAAAGGCAGGTGTATAGACAAGTCTCAAAAATAGGTATGTGGGGCATTGCAGAAATAAAGCATAGTTATCTGTCATTTTTGTGGAAAGAAATTAATTATAGCTGCAATTTAATAAGTGTACTGTATATACTAAATCTATACTAAAGTCTTTGCTAAATTATCTCTTTTATCACTCACAATAGGGTGGTGTTATAAACCACATTTTATTGATGAGGAAACTGAGGCTGAGAAATTTAGTTACCAAATCAATGCATTTAGCTAGTAAATAATGGAAGCAGGATTTGAACTCATGTCTGTCTTTAAACCTCAACCTTCTTATCTACTATTACATGGCTAACAGAAAGCCTTTTCATAGGATGTACTTGTGTTATAACAGAGCACGAGTTTCCTAATAGCCCAAATACCCAACAGACCAGAAGGGAGGGTGCTTGGGACTGAAACTTTGGGATGCTCCTCTAATTGTGTGTGGCTCAGTAATATTCTGCCCCGACCACAGAAGAAATGTAAGCCTTCTAAGATAGCTTTAAACCAAAGGATGCTTTCCATTCTCTCACCTTCCTCAACTTCTAGAAGGAATCTTGAATCACTAACAATTGCTATGTTTACAACAGAAGGATTGACAGGTACTTCTGTATAAATGGTATTTGTTAAAAAATTATACACACTCTAGAGTTTCACAGAGCATCCTCTGTGTTTGTCACATTGCTGTCTCCCTTGTACAGAAAGCCCTAGATAGGGCAGAGAAAAAATAAATTTCAGACAGGACCAGTAATACATACACTGGGTTCTAAGCCAGGGCGAATGTGTGAGAAGTTCATCCGATGAATCTTCACTGATTATTCCTACAGGACCAATACAGTTATTGAGAAGTCAGTTTCCATTATTCTTCTCCAAACAGCAGAACTTGCCAGGGGCCTGGAATACAATTTAGGCTATAGCAGATGGGATTTACATTCTGTCCAACCCTGCAAAGTCACTCCTTGGCTATTATTTTTCACTCTGTTGTAAATAACAAGAGACAGATAAAAAGGTTAAAAAAATGTTGGTTGGAAGATATTTATTCTCACCTACCTAGGGTAATCAAGGGGAGACATCAGCTCCAGATTTGGTAAGTAATAACTCACATTTGACTTTAATACACTATGATAAACTTTGAGAAATATATATTTTGAATCATAAAATTCTTTACTTCTGATTTAAAGTTTGGGGGATTGGTCTTGCTCTGTGGACAGGATAGATTTAGCATCTCTGGAAATTCCATAGCAATTTTAAACTACTCTTTTTGATCACTTGCTGCAGCTCCAGGTTTCAAAGAGAATGAGATGTTTTGGGAATGAATTGTGATGGACTTATATGAAAATTTATGTGGCTAAGAATTGGATTTGTTCCCCTGGAATATTATAGATTATGTTTTATGTTGGAATTACATCAGTGTGCAAAGCAGCAGAAGGCTGGCTTAATGTAGCTAAAAATATACCTTGAGTTTCCACTTGGAATAGAACTTCCCTCTCCCCAACCCGTTTCTTCCCTAATGAAAATAATGGCTTCATGACTCATATATGTGATAGACAGTAGGGAATATTTGAATCTTAAAATAAGAAGAGTTTGAGAAAAGACTAATGGTCCTTTTCTAATTCCTTTTCTATCCATCTCTTCCCTTCAGTTTTCCCTGTCACCATCCTATTTTGAGCCTTCAACAGGCCATGACTTATTGCCATTGCTCTTTTGTCAGTCTCCAGTCTCTCCCTGCTTTAATTTGTCCTGCGCACTGCTGTCTGGTCAGTCTTCTTTCCATGCCACTTTAATCATGTAATCTTCTGCCATTCTTCAGAGGCTTTTCATGTGCTCCTAAAGAAATTGCTAAGTAGAATTCAAGGCCCTTTCTAGACATCACTCTTGCCTCTTCTTTTCCCCTATAACCACTTATTTCACAACCACCATCTTTGTCCATGCTTCCACTAGGTCTTACCTGGAATAGGCAATAACCTACTTACAGGTCACCTCATTGTTCTCATTCTTGCTTTCATTTAACCTACTGTTTCCCATTATACAAGTACCAATGGTAGCAGGCAGGATGATTTTTGGTGCTTCACATTTTTATTCTCAAAATTTTCTATTACATTGTGATTACATTATTATAAAAGTGTTACTAGTAGATCAAAGCTATGAATTTATGTTTAGAAGGAGAATCATCAAAAAAGTGAAGTGAAAGATAACTTCATGACATTTGTGGGCCTGTTGAGGTCCTTCAAAATTAGAACCCCATCTTCACCTCACCTCTTGGAGTAGTTTCACAAACTCACCCCAGAACTCAGTAGTGTACTGCCATGCCCAGATTAACAGTTGTTCATAACAATGGTAAAGGAAAGGCATTGGCTCCATCCTACCTTCTGACCCTCTTGCCCTATTGCAGGTAGCTGCACCTGTATTGCAAAGCAGCATGGCAGTAATTTGAAACATTCGTGAAGCTTTCTGAAGAGTCTGAATTACAAATGATGAATAGCTTAGCTACTGGGAAAATCTTGTTCAATATTCTTTTTTTTTAATTTATAGGACTTGATATTAAAAGAAGACTCATAAGCAGAAAGTGATGAAAGAGGAAACAAAGAGGGTATTGGAGAGTACTGAACCTAGTGAAAGCTCTGTATCCACAAAATAAGTTTTGGCTTTGTAAATTCACTCTAAGTATTGTACATTTGAGGAACAATAAATCGTTAAAGAGGTTACTGTGACCTTGGTTTCTGCATAGCTTTTGAGATAAAAGGTCTATGTATCAGAATGTATTTTTTTATTGTGTTATTGACTGATTAAAAACAATTCATGCTCCTAGAACCTCTTGTGGAATGCTGGCCTGTGCCATGTGTGAGAGGGATGCTGGAGACACCTCTCAGGATGGATCCTTCTGGCCAAGACTGATTCAGAGAATGAGGTATAGATTTCAAGCCTTACATGAGAACTTCTGCTTACTGCCCCTTGAATCAAGATACACCTTGTGTGAGGTGCCTCCTCAGTTGTCAGTGGAGATGCGAAGCAGAGAAAATGAGACGTGGCTAGCTAAGTCCAAGACAGTCAGCCCTGTGTAAGCTTGGGACAGAAGAGAAAATGTAAGTATCTTGGTTTGGAGCTAATCTTCTAGCCTCACTCTGCTGTTCCACATTGTAAAATGTGGCCTAATGAACATCCTGGCCCTGACCAAAGAGATAAATAACTCCTGTCTTGCAGTCAGGAAGGGAACTGAAAATCATCACTTCTTTAGATCTCTTCTAAAAATATAGAGTCTTCTAAATTAGAGCCACTAGATTTAACAAGTAGAAATATAGGACACCCAGCTAAATTTGAATTTCACATAGGTAAATCATCATTTTATAATATAATAATGTCACACATAATATTTGGGCCTTGATTATACTAAAATATAATTTACTGTGTATTTGAAATTCAAAGTTAACTGGGCATTGTGTGTTTTATCTGGCAACGCTGTTGCCATTCGTCTTTTTCAGGTCAGTTTCATGATGGTTGATTGAGACTGATATAATTGGATTTGCAACCTTGGCATTATTGACATTTGGGGCTGGATGCTTCTTTGTCATGGGAGGTTGTCCTGTATGTTTTAGGATATTTAGTTGCATTCTTGGCTTCTACTCACTGGATGCCATGAGCATCTGCCCTGTCTCCACTGCGACAACTAAATATGTTTTCAGACATTGCAAATTGTCCCCTGGGGGAGGCAAAAATCACCTCAAATTGAGAACCACTGCTTTAGAGGTAGTGGCAAAAGCAGGATTGTGAAGCTTGTCAAAATAGTAGATCAGAAGGTGGCCATTTATCCAAAAGTGATGCAGGACAGTCCTGCTCTGTCTACACTCTCACCTCCTCTTCACACTCTAGACTGCTTACCTGTAATGTCAGGGGCTGTCTAGATCTATGTAGAGAAGCCCAATGATACAATTTTAATGCCATATGGATTGTAGTCACGAGAAAGTCATTCTCTGTTCACTTTACATTTCTACACAGCTCACATGAGGCTACATATGATAACTCTTTAGGTTTAACTGAGATATTTTCTTCAAAGAACCTTGCATTTTATCTGAGGTCATTCATTTGTGTAGGCTGGGTGAATTTAGCATTTAATGGGCAAAACCCTTATAATCAAACTACCTTACCAAAGTATACATACTATTTTTTTGCTTCATTTTGTAGAAGGAGAAACTTGGAGGCATTGGATAATGAATTCTGTTCTTCAAACATTTCCACCTACACATTTATCCTGGAAAAAAATGCTGATATGCCTTTATGTGATATTTCCTATTTGTAAGGTATCTCTGTCTAAATATGTTTTCATACTGCCATGGAGAAAACTAAAGTGGTTTTTGCTATATTAACTTTGATTGTCCAGCATTGATAATTAATTTTGTAGGCCTATCAACTTATGCGGTAGGAAAATTTTATTAGCAAGTTAAATGTAACCAGTTTCTTCATTGCTTTCCATATTTTATAGGCTTTTAGAGAAGCAATGGTTTTATAAAAATCCATTAAGCAAAGCAAAGACAATGTAACTATCTGGTTATATTGCTGTGGGAAAAAAATCTCTTTTCTCAATTCTCTATAAAGGTTGTATCTCCTCAAATCTCTCATCCAGTGTTCTTCTTTAAATAAGAACATTCTTTCCCTAAGAAACCCACCATAAAGAATAACATTATCTTTATTTGTAATCACAGGTCTTCATCATTGCAGAAAAATTCTGATCTTTCTCAAATTCTGATATTTGTATTTAATCAATAACCACATTCCTTTTTCATCTGTCTTACCTCTGCAATTGCATTTTCTCAGCTGCATACATTTTATTGTATAAGAATTCAATTGAAATCCGTTCATGTTTGCAAAAAGAATGATGTTTTATTATTGGTTATAAAGAAAAGAAATTTCACATTTTGTACAACCGACCCTTTTTGTTATAGCATGGTGAATTCTGAAAGTGGGGAACAAGTTAATAGACTGGAAAGAGAGGCCACAGAAAGACCTTGTAGTATTCTGACCACATTATAAATAAAATAAGACCTGGTAATTTTTATGTTTCTAAATGATAAGCTTCCAATTCACATTTGAAATGTATAATATTTGTACGATTTGAGGGTATGTAGACTAGAAAGAATAAGGAGATGATGGCCAAAATATTTAACAACAGTATGGCATGACCTGAGCCATGACTCCAAAGACCATACTATTGAGACAGGATTGCAAAGGCCTTCTGCAGGTCTAGTTGCTCTTCTTTCAGTGACTGGACCATGGGGCTGTGGGTAGAAGCTTGTAGAGGGGCCAGAATGGCTGGGGGTGTGGGAGAAGCACTAAGGAGGCTCAAGGTAGTAAGTGTTTATGAGCAAGTCCAGTGGTATTTTAATATTTGAACAATTGAAACAGCTGTACCACTGTATACCAGCTGGACTGAAAAGTAGAGACTTGTGGAGTGGTGCAGTGTATTTAGAAAACTAGACCACCAGTTAGAGTTCCTGACACTGCCATTTACTCACTGCATGGTCTTGGATAAGTCAGTTCTTTAGACGTCTATTTTATCTTATGAAACATGAGAATATTAGATAAGAAGAGCCTTAGGCTGTCTTCCTGTTCTAAGAATATGCTCCTCCCCACAAATGATATGGAAGTTCTATGCATAGAGTATAGAATTGTTTCGGAGCTTCTGAAAAGCAGGGACTGGTGTTTCATAAGGAATGTGGGGTAGACCATGCTCTGTGATTTGTGAAGATGTCACAGTCCAACAGGACTGAAACCAGCAGGAACCATCGCTGCACTGTGCTGTCAGAAGCAAGACAAGAAGAGTTAAATACTTTTTACAGGCAGACTAAAAATAATTTTTAAAGATTAATAGTTTTCAATGTTTGGAGGAATGTACTGCAAAGTAGGAAAATGTGTTAGTTTACCACAGAACCGAAATAAATGTTGCTTTTGTTTGAAATTAACTAAGTCAAACAAAAACAGGTACTTTGAAGATTTTGTTGTTTGCCTAGATTGCAAAAAGTTCCCTTAAATTTTCACTATTGTGTTCTTTGTTTTGTTATTGATATATTATATGATTTTTTATATTCAATGAGTATATTGCAGTATCTCCATGGGAATATATATGCACACATTAATATGTAATGTCTTGCCTACAGAAAGGGAGAAGAGTCCAACATAACTTCAGCCTAGATATGTTTTTTTCCCAAAATTGTTTGTTTTAATTTGGTTGGGTTGAAAATTACTTTCTAATTTATATCAGATATTTAAAAAAACATTTACATGTATGAGGAAGTGCTCAACATAATTATTACTTTAATTATCAGGAGAAGAAAAATTATGTTTCTAAAGCACATGCTGTATTAGAAAACTCACTGCTGAATAAGTACTTCTACATGTATTTCTTTGGATTGCCTATACACATGATAATAAAATGAACTAATTCTGTTTTAATATCTTGTGGCTTATTGTACCTGACAAACAGAAATGAGGAAAATGAAGAATTGATTAGGTAATTTTCTTGAAACTTGCACATAACTCCCATTTATGCTTGTTAGATAAAGAAGAGCCATTCTACAACAAATTAAGAATATGCATAACCCGTTATGACATAGTCATAGAAATATAGTAATATAGTCTAGAATTATAGTACTCTGTCAAAGTACATCATATTCAAAATTCACTGGAGATGTCTTAAAGACATCTGTTGTAATTATAGGAACATGGTTTCTAATTTATTTAATTCCCTTTCCTACCTAAACTGTACATATAAGTGAATTTTAAGAGACTGTATAAATAAATTTTTAATTACAAAATGATGTTATACAATACATTATTAATAATAACCAATAATGCATAATGTTTATGCATGAGTCCATTAGAAAAACAAGCTAATATATGTCAATTATAAAGAATGCACTAATTTGTCCTAAATCTGTGAATGAAGTTGAATTCATGCTGCAAGCCAATGAGTACAATAACACAGAGTGGTTTAGCATGCTATTGTATAGTTAGGAAACATCTTGTAACCTTAAGAAGTATTTAAGATTTGTTCAACAGTTGTGATCAATATCTTATTTTTCAGTGAGCCATGCAGTTGTAAAATTTGGAATAAGAGCATTGAGTTGACAATCCTAGTTTTCCCAAACAGGTGGAGAATAAATGGTCCATAGCATTCAAGAAATGTGTGCAGTCCTTCCATTCCAGCACAGGGAAATCAGTCTTCTTGTAATAGGATTTCCCTGGGCAGCCAAAGACTCTCCCTCATTATGGAAACATCATTGCTAGCGGTAACAGATTTCTGAAATTTCCATGGCCAGCTCCAGACACTCGCCAGTCTCATGGCAAGATTCAAAGAGGCTGCAGTCCATGTCACAGCTGCAGTTGCAGTCATTACGAGAGTGGCTTTCATCCGAGGTGTGGTGATACCTGTGAGAGGGGCAGCACAAGTTGGTACATACCATTTCACACGTATTGGGGAGCATCAGGAGACAATCCCAAAACTGGCAAAATAGACAGGCAAGGATAAGGGAGGCACACTCCTCTGTTTAAAGAAAAAGAAATAAAATTAATAGTGGCACATATGGGGACATCTATGAAGGGGTGGTATGTGCAGTGGCACTCTTGATAACTTTATTAACTCAACTAATTTGTCCACATTATGGAGTGTATACCATATGTATACTACATTATAGAATGTATTATGCAATGTATACCATATTCTCTCACACTCTCCCACCCCCATGCAGTACTCACTCTACTTAAGTATAATGATTTTATTAACTTACTGAGCATATCCCAATGATTCCACATAATCAGGTTATTTAAAGTGCTGTCACTTTTCTAAACTCCTTTATTTACTCAGCCTGCAGAGGTGCTGGGAAGGTACACAACATGAAACCTTGCAACTGTCTATAAAATAGCAGGGGCTCCCCAGTGCACAGAGCATTCAGGAGCAATTAGAATTAGGACGAAGAAATATACAAATTTCTGGATTCTCATCACAAGGTTTTCTTATTTGTTTGATGTTGATTCCCATAAATGTGCCATACCCATGCTAAAATGCAAGCAAACAACACATTTCAAAACCTAATATCAATAATTTTAACTAATCCTAGTTTTTTTGTTTTATTTTATTTTAATTTTATATTCTTTTTCTTCCAGTTACATAAAGCTTTGGTTTTATATTCATGTTAGAGGACTACATCACTATATTCCTAAAGGGTATAAATCTTATCAATCCTCTTTAAGAAAATTGGTTTAAAATTTACTATGCAGACTATTAAAATCTGAAAAGTATCTCTAAGGACTTGAAGGTAATTGGTAATTCTAGCCAAACAGCTGTGATGGGTTGTAGACTATTATATTTTTGTTTTCATAAAGGGAATTACTTAGAAGAAGTAGCAGTTCTCTTGTTAAAATTATAAGTTTTCTTTCCTTTTTGTTAAAAACATCTACAAAACACGCGAGGGTTTTGTAAAACCTACTTAAGTGTTAGCATGACATAACTAGTTAATTAAAATCAATAGCCTGAAAATAGTTGATGGTTAAAAGTAACATTCTAGCATAAATTGGAGAAAAATTTCCCACTCCTGATGGGCTTATCAACTGACTAAAGTTAGACTTTCATAAAGATTTATTTTTTCCCAATAAGAATGATAATAACTTTTGTTTTTCAGACTTGAGTTGACTGAGCCTGCAGGAGAGACTTTGCTGTCTGAGTCTCTGCGTTATCTGCTAGAGTGTGTTAAGTATTCTTAAATTACCATTCATTTAATTTTAACAAATTTTTCCAGAAAACTTTTTATTTTATTGTTCATATCCTTGTTAATCTTTAAGAAGTAAATAAGCACATGGAAATTTTCTCTACAAAGGAATAAATGTTTTAAAGAAAACGATTTTAATTTCTTTTAAAAAACACTACATAGCTATATAAATGTCTAAAGTGAGTCCTGCGTGTGGGTAAACAGAAATCTTCCTTCTAATCTCTGCCCTTCTCCTCTGCCCTCCCCCCTCCTTTCTTCCCAATAAAACATGGTAAAGAACCACACCAGGACTTTTATGACTACTTTAATTGCCATATATTATTGCAGGTGCTGTGGCCATTACCCAATATTTATAGTGCAGGTAGCATATTCCAGAGATGAGGAGTACATTCTCATCTCTTTGCCAGACTGGGTGTATTTTTATTAACTCAGAGTCAGTTTCTAGCATGTGGCCAACTCACCCATATCTCATAAGTCACTGCAAACCACCCACAAAAATTCAGGAGTAAATCAGTACAGTACATAAACTCTATTTTGTATATGCATTTCTGAACAGGGCAAGTTGGTGGTGAAAGATCTGGAGCATAAAACTTGATCAAGTTACACCAATGCTGAAACTGCTACTACAGCAGCCCATGGCAAAGAAGAGATTCATAGTAGAAAATATTCCTATCACATGCTCCATGATCTCTTAGGTTAGAGAGGCTCAAGAGACTTACTCAGGGCATGACCATATAAAAATGATCCCACTAGATCCTGTCCTTTGTAGAGGAGATGTTCAAAGTTTAGTTTGGAGGAAAGTGAGGCTGGTCGCAGGGTGACTTGTCAGGGTAGAAGCTAGTGTTTCCTATCACAGGGTGAAAAATTGTTTGTGAAATAGCCTTACAATTTCCTGAGGGCATATAACCTTTCAGTTAAATTCCAATTGTCAAGGTCTCTGCAAGTTGGCAGACGCTGAAGAAAACAAAGTTTTTGCCTAATCCTTTGGTTAAATTGGCATTTCTTTCCTTCCATCCTTCTATTTTGCACTTGAGAATAGAGCCCATGTTTTCTAAGTCAGTTCTTTTTATTTGATTATAAAAGGCAGAGTTCCTTGCCCCCCAAAATGGCAACGTTAATGAATTGAAAACAGATTTTTCCCAACTTTCAAGTGTGTTTCATACTGTTCCTAAAAGGCATATTAAATGATTCTCCATGAGTAGGCTAAACTGTTTTGTATACTTTTGTGTGTGCGTGCAAAAGTAACATGAACAGTTCAGGGGAGAATTTCCAACTGTTTGAAAACAGAGTTTGACTTTCCTTTCTCCTGAAGGGATATATTTTCTGTCTACCATCTTCATTGGGGCTTTAATGTTTAATAATCATGGTATTCAAAGTCATAGCCCGTGATTACCACCTCTTCTCTCAGCCAATCCAAAGGAGATTTCTGTGCTGTCAAAGGTCTATTTCAGAAACTACTATAAACGACACATAGACAAAACCAAGGGAGAGGGTAGAAGCAAGGAGGAGGGTGGGTTTGGATTGGGTAGGGGAAGGGGAGGGGAGAAAATGCAGACAATTGTAATTGAACAACAGTAAAGTAATTAAAAATAATTTATTATAATAAATTCATAAAATTATATAAATAAAAAGATACTTATTAAAAGAAAAAGGTCTATTTCACATCTCTTATACAGTTTCTTCAAAATGTCTCACACTTACCAAGCCTAAATTGTATCAAGGATCTCCCTCTCTGCCATTCCACAAACTTGACCCTCCTCCAGTTTTCTCTGGTATACCTCAACATGCAGAGGAACTTAAAGAAACCTGGGACTCATTCTTGTCATTTCCCTCTTCCTCATCATGCTCTCCCATCCTATTCTTTGCTGCATCTTGCTGATTCTTTCAAATTCCTCTTTGAGATCCATAAGCTTCTATCCACATCCTCAGTCTAGCCACCACCAGCCATCATCATGTCAACAGCAATAGCCTCCTATCAAGGTCACTACTTTCACATGAGCCCACCTCAAATTCATAAGCTACAATGATATGTTTAGTTATAAATTAGAACAACTCATTCTTTTTCTAAAGTCCCAAATCCTTACCATAACCTGCAAGCCCCTGCATGATCAGGTTTCTGCCTGTTTCCCTATCTGCCAATTTACTTTCCTCCTTACCAACTGTACTCCAGCACACTGGCTAAATTTCCATTTCTGAGATGCATGTAACTCAGGGCCTCTGCACATGTTCTACCTTTGGTCTCTGTTGCGTACTCTCGGCTCACAATGTGAAGGACTTACTTCTAACCCTTTGTGTCTTTAGCTCAAAGTAACTTCTCTCTTAAAGTACATCCTTGCTGAAACTCTCATAGCACCTAATTTATTTTTCCTAACCACAGGATGATATGATGATACTAATTAGTTTCTCCCATACTAGTATGAGTGAATAAATAATAAGGGGTAAATAAAGTATACCACTGGGGACCAGTAATGGGAAATGGATGGTGGGAGAAAGTGAAAGCCTGGGGTCCTCCTCTTGCTCTGTTCCGAGTGGAGTGAGACAGTGGTTGTATCTTTTTGGAATTCTTTCTCTTTTTTGATATAATCTTTATTGTATTTTTTCTCACTACCATTTAGTTCCTTTATACTCCCCTCTTCCCAGCAACCAGCACATTGTTGTCCACATCCATGAGTTCTTTTTCCTTTTTGCTCCATCTCTCCACCCTCTAATCTCCCCACCCCCAGCTTTAATCCTGTTCTCCATCTGTGAGTGTGTCCCATTTTCCTTGTTAGTTCAGTTTGTTCATTAGATTCCACATATCTGTGAAATCATATGGTATTTGTTTTCTCTCACTGGCTTATTTCACTTAGCATAATGTTCTCCAGGTCCAACCATACTGTCACAAACGGTGAAATTTTTGACTTTTTATAGCCAAATAGTATTCTATTGTGCAAATGTCCCATAGTTGTTTCATTCACTCATCTGTTGATGGACTCTTGGCCAACTTCCATATCTTTGCAATTGTAAATAATGCTGCAATGAACATAAGGGTGCTTATGTTCTTTCAAATTAGTGTTTTGGGTTCCTTTGTATATATTTCAAGAAGTCAGATAGCTGGGCCAAAAGGAAGATTCATTTATTCATTTTTAATTTTTGAGGTATCTCCATACTGCTTTCCACAGTGCCAGCACCAATGGTGCAAAAGTGTTCCCCTTTGTCCACATCCTCAACAGCACTTATTATTTGTTGATTTATTGATGATAGCCATTCTGACAGATGTGAGATGATATCTCATTGAGGTTTTAATTTTCATTTCTCTGATGATTAGTGATGTCGAGCATCTTTTCATATGTCTTTTGACCATCTGTATATCCTTTTTGAAGAAGTGTCTATTCAGGTCCTTTGCCCATATTTTAGTTGGATTGTTTGTTTTTTTGGTGTTGAGTTTTGTAAGTTCTTCATAAATTATGAATATTAAGTCCTTATCAGATGTATTGGTGAATATGTTTTCCCATACTTTGGGACATCTTTTTTTCTTTTTTTATTATTGTTCAAGAACAGCTATCTCCATCCCCCCCCAAATTTCCCCAAAACCTAGCCATCCCTATTTCCCACCCTTTGCCTTTCTCCATGCGTCCTTTATACATGTTGCTTGACAATCCTTCCCATTCCCCCCCATTACCACCACCCACCTTCCCTCTGGTTACTATCAGTTTGTTCTTTATTTCACTGTGTTTGGTTATATTTTGCTTGCTTATTTGTTTTATTGATTAGGTTCCACTTACTGGTGAGATCATAAGGTATTTGTCTTCCACTGCTTGGTGTATTTCACTTAACATAATGCACTCCAGATTCATCCATGCTCTTGCGAAGGATAGGAGCTCCTTCTTTCTTTCTGATGCATAGTATTCCATCATGTACATGTACCACAGCTTTTTGATATTTTCATTTACTGATGGGCACTAGAATTGCTTCCAATAGTTGACTATTGTAAATTGTGGTACTATGAACGTTAGGGTGCATATGTTATTTTGAATTGATGTTTCAGTATTCTTAGGGTATAATCCCAGCAGTGTAATTACTGGGTCAAAAGGCAGTTCCATTTTTAGTTTTCTGAGGAAGTTCCATTCGTTTTCCACAGTGGCTTCACCGGTCTAAATTCCCACCAACAGTGCACTAGGGTTCCCTTTTTTCCACAGCTTCACCAGCACTTGTTGTTTCTTGATTTGGATATGATGGCCATTCTCACTGGTGTGAAGTGGCATCCATTGTGGGTTTAATTTGCATCTCTCTGATAGCTAGTGATGCTGAGCATCCTTTCATGTGTATCAGGGGCCTCAGTATGTCCTCCTTGGAGAAGTGTATGTTCAGGTTCTTTGCTCACTTTTTAAATTGGATTGTTTGTCTTCCTGCAGTGGAGTCATGTGAGTTCTTTATATATTTTGGAGATTAAATCCTTGCCCAAGGTATCATTTGCAAATGTATCTTCCCATACATGTGGTTCCCTTTTCATTTTGCTGATGTTTTCTTTAGCTCTGCAGAAACTTTTTATTTTACTGAGGTCCCATTTGTTTATTATTTCCTTTATGTCCCTTGCTCTAGGGGACATATTGGTGAAAATATTGCGTGTGGAATATGAGATTTTCCTCCCTATGGTCTCCTGTAGGACTTTTATAGTGTCACAACTTATATTTAAGTCTTTTATCCATCTCAAGTTTATTTTTGTGTATGGTGTAAGTTGGTGGTTGAGTTTCATTTTTTTGCATGTAGCTCTCCAGATCTCCCAATACTATTTGTTGAAGAGGCTATTTTTACTCCATTTTATGCTTCTGCCCCATTTGTCAAATATTAATTGACCATATAGACTTGGGTTTAATTCTGGGCTTTCTATTCTGTTCCACTGGCCTATGGGTCTATATGCCCGTACCAGAATGTTTTGGTTACTCTGGCCTTGTAATATACTTTGACATCAGGTATTGTGATCCCTCCTACTTTGTTCTTCTTTCTCAAAATTGCTACAGCTATTCTGGGTCATTTATGGTTCCATATAAATTTTTTAAATGTTTGTTGCATATCTGTGAAATGTCATTGGTATTTTAATAGGGATTGCATTGAATCTATAAAATGTTTTGGGTAGTATGGCCATTTTGATGATGTTAATTCTTCCAACCCATGAACATGGTACATGCTTCCTTTTGTTCGTGTCTTCCTTAATTTCTTTCTTCAGTGTTGCGTAGTTTTCTGAATATAGGTCTTTTATCTCCTTGGTTAGGTTTATTCCTAGGTACTTTATTTTTCTTGGTATATCAAATGGGATTTTTTCCCCTGATTTCTGTACCTGATACTTCATTGTTGGTGTACAAAAATGCCTCCGACTTCTGAATATTGACTTTGCATCTCGCAGTTTTGTCTAATTCACTTATTAAGTCAAGTAGTTTTTTGGTGGAATGATTTTCTCTTGACACTATCATGTCATCTGCAAAATTGACAGTTCTACTTCTTCCTTTCCAATTTGGATGCCTTTTATTTCTTTTTGTTGCCTGATTGCTGTGGCTAGGACTTCTAATAACGTGTTGAATAGAGGTGGCAAAAGCAAACATCCTTGTGTTGTTCCTGATCTTAGTGGGAAAGCTTTTAGTTTTCGCCCATTGAGGATAATGTTGGTTGTAGGTTTCTCATATGTGGCCTTTATCATATTGAGGTATGCTCCCTCTACTCCCAAACTGCTGAGAGTTTTATCATAAATGGGTGCTGTACCTTATCAAATGTTTTTCTGCATCTTGATATGGTCATGTGATTTTTGTCTTTCCTTTTGTTTATGTGATATATTATGTTTATTGATTGTGAATATTGTACCATCCTTGCAAAACTGGAATAAATTCCACTTGATCATGGTGTATGACTCTTTAATATATTGCTAGATGCACTTTGTGAATATTTTATTGAGGATTTTAGTGTCTATGTTCATCAGTAATATTGGCCTGTACCTTTCTTCCATTTTTGTGTCTTTATCTGGTTTGGGGATTAGAATAATGCTGCTATATAAAATGTATGGGAGTTTTCCCTCTTCTTTTATTTTTATTTTTTTTGGAATAGTTTCAGAAGTTTAGGGGTTAGCTATTCTTTAAATGTGTTGTAAAATTCTCCTGTGAAACCATCCAGTCCAGGGCTTTTGTGTACCAGGAGTTTTTTATTACTGCTTCAATTTTTTCAGCCGTTATAGGTCTGGCCAGGCTTTCTCCTTCTTCTTCATTCAGTTTAGAAGATTGTGTTTTTCTAGAAATTTGTCCATTTCACCCAGGTTTTTAAATTTTTGGCATATAGTTGTTCGTAGTAATTTTTTACAATCCTTTGTATTTCTGTGATCAGTTGTAATGTCTTCTCTTTCATTTTGGATTGGTTTATTTGAGTCATCTCTCCCTTTTTCTTGATGAGTCTGCTTAAAGCCTTGTCAATTTTGTTCATCTTTTCAAAGAACCAGCTACTGGATTTATTGATCCTTAGAATTGTTCTTTAGTCTCCCTATCTTTTAATTCTGGTCTGATCTTGGTTAAATCCGTCCTTCCATTCTCTCCAAGCTTTGTGTGTTGTTGTTCCTCCAGTTCTTGTAGATGTTGGGTTAGGTTGTTTATATGAGCCCCGGGTAAGTGGCTACAAATGAAAATTTTTGCGTTGGCCCTTTAAACGTCCCTTTGCCTCTCCAGCTGTGTATCTCTGGTGGAAAGCATCACTGCCACTTTTCACTGCTGGTTGTTATCTGTGTACTTTTTGGGCTCTGCTGCTCTAGACTAGGGATCCCAGCTTAGGGTTTAGAACCCATTCTTCTCAGGGGGATCCAACCAGCTGCTTAATTATCCTCTGGCGCTGCTGCCTGTGGGCACCCAGCCAGTCCTCTCGAGTATCCACCTCATTCCTTACCAGTCAGGCAGTACTCAAGCTGATTTTTCTGTCTATCTGAGGTTATAAGACTTCTCTCTCACTATTTCTCAGTTGTTTGTTCTGTGTGATTTCTCCACACTTTAGTTGTAATTCCAGATTGGTTCTGGGAGGAGGTTAGTGTGGCTTCCATTCATTCCTCCACCATCTTGTCTCTCTCCCTTGTAGGTTTACTTTTTATTTTGTTGATGATTTCCTTTGCTGTGCTAAAACTTTTCACTTTGATGCAGTCTCATTTGTTTATTTATTTATTTATTTTGTTTCCTTTGCCGAGGAAGATATATCTGATCAATATTGCCACAAGCAGTGTCTGAGATTTTGTTATTTTTTCTTCACAATTTTTATGGTTTCATGTCTAAGGTTTAAGTCTTTAAGCCATTTTTATTTTATTCTCATGTCTGGTGTATAAAAGTGGTCTAGTCTCATTTATCTGAAACTAGATATCTGTCCAATTTTTTGAACACCATTTATTGAAATAATCATCTATAGCCCATTGTATGTGCTTGCTTCTGGAGTGTCTACTCTGTTCTATGGATCTAAGTGTCTGTTTTTATGCCAGTGCTATACTGTTTTGATTACTATGGCTTCCTAGTACAGTTTGATATTAGGTATCATGATTCCTTCAATTGTTCTATTTCAGATCACTGTTTCTTCTCTTTATGGTATCCCAATGATACAAATATTATTATGTTTTATGTTGTCCTGCAGCTCCCTTAAACTGTCTTCATTCTTTTTGAGTCTTTTTTTCATTTTGTTGCTGTGTATGGGAGATTTTTGTACCTTGTCCTCCAGGTTGCTGATTCAATCCTCTACTTCATTTGCTTTTAATTCCTTCTAATATCTCTTCCTTTCAGATATTGTACTCTTCATTTCCTCCTGGCTCTTATTGATCATTTCTATATCATTTTTCATGCTGGTGTAGTTACCAGTAAGTTCCTTATAGCTTCCCTGTAGTTCTTTGTATTTCTTACTGATCTCCTAGAGCATCCTTATAATCATTATTTTGAACTCAATGTCTAATAGTTTGCTTGCCTCAATTTCATTTAGCACTTTTTGTGGGGATTCCTCCTTTCCTTTAGACTGGGGTTGTTTCTTTGTCTCTCTACTTTAGGTGACTTTTATTTTTTGTTTTTGCATATTAAATTGATCTGCTTTGACTCCCTGACTTCATTGTGTGACCTTCTGTGGTAGGAGGCCTGTGGGACTCAGTGGTGCAGGCTCCTTGATGTCCTGGGCTGGATGCTCTTAGGATGCCTTTTATGCCATGTATGTGGGCTCTCTGGTTGTAATTGGGTTTTGATTGTTGTTGGGCCATTCTTGGTGGATTCTTCCTTCTGCCTGGCTGACTGAGAGTCACAGTGCCCACCATGTCTTCCATGGTGTTGTACAGGTATTCCAGAAGAAAACTAAACAACCTAGGAAACAAACCCACACCTGCAAAAATAACCCCCACCTATAACCACACTATTGACAGAAAATGAGCAAATATTAATAAAGGTGTTAGGAGTATGAGAATATTATAAGAAAGAAAAAATGAATCTTAGATGACTAACTGGGAGAAAAATGATTTGAGGGGTTTGATGGAGGATAAATAATGAGAGTAAGGAACAGAAACAAGGTGAAGAAAGAAAGAAAAGAAAATTTACATCATAAACAAAAAAAGGAAGGGAAGAAAGTAGAATAAAGTAAGAAAAGGGAAGAGTATTGTATTAGGTTTAAACAAAAATTTAAAAATATATAGAACAACAATAAAAATATAGTATAAAAATAGGAACCAAATTGGAAAAAATGATCCATCACAGCAATATCAACAACAAATTATCAAAGATTTTTATAGGTGGAATGGGAATAAGAAGGAAAAAAGAAAGAGAGGCTTATGAGATGTCTAGAAGAAAGAAAAGTGATTTTGAGAGGATAGGTGGAGTAGGAATACTAAGAGTAAAGAATGAAAACCGGGCTAAGACAAGGAAAAATGAAAATTTAGAACAACAAAAAATGACAGGGCAGGAGGCATGCAAAAAACTGGCATAGGAGAGGGGAACATTAAACTTTGAGATTTGAGTACCAAAATAGTGAAGATAGAAATAAAATTGAAGAAATGCCACAACAACCACCATATCAACAACCAACTGGCAAAGCTGATAAAGGTGAAGAATGAATAAGGATATTCTAAGAATGAGAAAAAGAATGGGAGATAACTAATGACAAGAAAAATGGTTTTGAGAGGTAGAGCGGGGACAAATAGTAAGAGTATGGAATAGAAACAAGTCATAACAAGAGAAAAAATAAATTTTAGAAGAAAAATAAGAAGAGGACAGAAGAAAGTAAAATGGAGTAAGTGAAGGGAGGATCAAAATTTGAGATTTGAAATACACTAAAATATAAAAACTAATGAAATAATAGGCACAAACTGAAGAAAAAGAAATGAATGTTAAAAGCTATGCAGGAGAGGAAATAACACAAATCAAGAAGACCAAAGTGTAATTCATCTCAATAGAACCCAATGTTTACCACTGTCTTCTCTTTCTGGATCTGCACCTGGAAATGTCAGATGGTGTCCTAGTCTAGTCCTAGGCAGCCTGTTCGAGACTATAAGTGATCCGCAGTCTGTGGCTGCTGCTTCAGATTTGGCTGGTCCCCACTGTTCTGCCCTGCCAGTTTTCCATCAGCTCAGGGGCCAGGAGTGGTTTCTTAATGACCCAAGATGACTGTCAGTACCTTCTTCACCTGCATCCAAGTGGTCCTCTGATGTGATGGGGAGGGTTGGAACCCTGGGTCACCCTCTGGGGGTACTCTTCAGTCTTCAGGGAAGATAGTGGGAGCATTTCCCCACCCTCTCACCACAACTGTGGTCTGTCCCTGCTTCTTTCCAATTATGTATGGTTTCTGCTGAATTAGCTGTCCCTTTCCTGTGAGGGACAAAGCTATGTAAAAGGGGAAGCTCTTTCCTGATTTTTGTAGACAGCAGCTCTGTCTAGGTGCCGATGCTGGTGAACACCCCTTGTTGTGACTGTCTCTAATCTCTCTGCTCTGCTGGTTTCAGTGGATCTGGGCCCAGGGAAGAGTGTAGCTCATAGTGTCTGGTAGAAAGGGCTCTTTCAGAGCTTTCCCCTATAGATATGTCCTCAGCAGGGGGCTCCTAAACCTGACCTCACTGATAGCAGAGCCTGTAATCCCACAGATGGGGGTTGGACTCACTTGTCTGTGAGGGGACCTGCCTGGCTGCAGCAAATCTCAGGTGTTCAGCTCCTGGTCATCCAGTCCCAAGCCTGCTGCTCTCTTGCTAGAGATTCAGCCCAAACTCTACACTCTGTAGAGTGCCCTACTCAACAACCATGCTGGATTGGGTCCCACAGTCCCTTCTGCGAGACTCTGTCCCTCTTTGTTCTTGGCTTGCACAGCCACTTCACAAAGCATGCATGCACACATGAGTGTCAGTTCCCTGCTGAGTCTTGAGTTTTACCTCAGCTCCTTTATTAAAAGAGTTTCTGTGTGGCCCCCACACTGCGGCACCAAGCACTGGGGGACCTGTTCTCCACTCACTGCCTCTAACCTTTCTTTACCAAATCTCTTAACCTGTAGTGTCTTTATCTGGTTCTGGAATTAGGGTAATGCTGGTCTCATAAAATGAGTCTGGGGGAGTCTTTCCTCTTCTTGAATTTTATGAAATAGTTTGAGAAAGAGAGGGTTTAGTTCTCAGAATGTTTGGTAAAATTCACCTGCAAAACTATTCAATCCAGAGCTTTTGTTTGTTAGGAGGTTGTTTTCTTTTTTTGATTATTGCATCAATTTCACTAGGTGTAATCTGTCTATTCAGATTCCCTGATTCTTTCTGATTACGTTTTGGAAGATTGTATGTTTCTAGGAATTTATCCATTTTATCCAGGTTGTACAGTTTGTTGGCTTATCATCGTTCACTATGTTTTCTTACAATCTTTTGTATTTGTTTGGTGTCAGTTGTTATTTCTACTCTTTCATGTCTGATTTATTTATTTGGGTCCGCTCTCTTTTCTCCCCAATGAGTCTAAGGAAAGGTTTGTCAATCTTGTTTATCTTTTCAAAGAACCAACTGTTGGATTCATTTATCTTTTGCATCATTATTTAGACTCTATTTCATTTATTTCTGTTCTGATCTTTATTATTTCCTTCCTTCTACTCACTTTGGTCTTTGTTTATTGTTCTTTTTCAAGTGCCATTAAGTGTAAAGTTAGATTGTTTATTTGAGCTTTTTCTTTTTTTTTGAGATATGGCTGTAATGCTATGAATTTCCCTCTTAGGATGCTTTCCCTGTGTGCCACGGATTTTGGATTGTTGTGTTCTCAATTTCATTTGTTTCAAGGCATCTTTTGATTTCTTCCTTGATCTATTTGTGGACCTATCATTGTTTAATAACTACATGTTATTTAGCTTCCATGCCTTTGTGTATTTTTCAGTGTTCTTGTGATTGACTTCTAGTTTTAAGGCATTGTGTCAGAGAAGATGCTTGATATGATTTCAAGGTTCTTAAATTTATTGAGACTTGTTTTGTGTCCTAAAGTGTGGTCTATCCTAGAAAACATTCCATGTGCACCTTAAAAATACGTACATTCTGTTGCTTTGGGGTGAAATGCTCTGATTATATCAATTAAATCCATTTGTTGTAGTGTGTCATTTAAGGCTGCTATCTCCTTGTTGATTTTCTGCCTGGAAGATCTATCTATTGAAGTCCATACGGTGTTAAAATCCCCAACTATGACTGTATTTCTGTTGATCTCTCCTTTTATTTCCATCAGAATTTGCTTCACATATACCAGAGTTATACCCTCTTGTTAGATTGTTCTCTTTATCATTATGTAGTGTCCTTCTTTTTCTCTTCCTATAGCCTTAGTTTTAAAGTCTGTTTATGCATATATAAGTACTGCTATTTCAGCTTTATTTTTCCTTTCAATTTGCATGAAATATCTTTTTCCATCCCTTTACTTTTAGTCTGTGTTTATCTTTTGATCTGAGCTGTATCTCTCAGAGGCAGCATATGGATGGGTCTTGTTTTTTTATCCATTCAGCTACCCTCTGTCTTTTGGTTAGAACGTTTAAGCCATTTACCTTTAAGGTGATTATTGATAGACATGTATTTAGTTCCATATTATTGTTACACTATTTTCCTCTTTTCTCCTTCTTCTTCTCTTTCTCTGCGTCGTCCTCTTCCTCCTCCTCCTTCTTCTTCTCCTTCTCCTCCTTCTTTTTAAAGCAAGCCCATTAACATTTTTTGCATTACCAATTTGGTGTTAACAACTTTATTTAGCTTTTTCTTGTCTGGGAAACTCCTTATTTCTCCTTCAATTTTAAATGATAGCCTTGCTGGATTATTTAGCCTTGGTGTAGGTCCTTGCTTTTCACCACCTTGAATATTTTATGCTGCTCTTTTCTGGTCTGAAATGTTTCTGTTGAGAAATCAGATGACAATCTAATTGGTGCTTCCTTGTATGTAACGAACCATTTTTCTCTTGTTTTTAGGAGGTTCTCTTTGTCTTTAAGCCTTGTCATTTTAATTATGATGTGTCTCAGGGTAGGCCTGTTTGGGTCCAAATTATTTGCTACTGTCTGAGCTTCCTGGATTTGTGTTTCTTTTTTCTTCACAAGTTAGGGAAATTTTCAGTCATTATTTCTTCAAATAGGTTCTTCAAATAGGTATCAACCTTGCTCACTCTCTTCTCCTTTGGGTAGTCCCATGATGCACATGTTGTTATGCTGCATGCTGTGTAAAATGTTTCTAAGCTCTCCTCATTTTTAAAAAATCCTCTTTTCCTTTTGCTCTCCTGTCTTGGTGGGTTTTTTTCCTACTTTGTCTTCCAAATCACTGATTTGATCCTCTCCTTTATCTAACCTATTGTTTATTCCTTCCAGTGTATTATTTAGTTCAGGTAATACATTCTTTATATCTTACTGGTCCTTTTTTATGGTTTCTATGTCTTCTTTCATGCTGTTGCATATCCTTATAATCATTACTCTATACTCTATCTGATAAATTCCTTGTCTCCATTTCATCTAGTTCTTCTTCTGGAGAATTCTCTTGTTCTTTCATTTGAGATCTGTTTCTTTGTCTTCCCATTCTAGCTGCTTTTTTGGTATTTGTTTCTGTGTATTATGTAGATCTGCAAAGAGTCTGGTGTAGGCCTTTGTCAGACACCACTTGTGACTGGCACTGGTCAAACTGTTTGATGCTCTCAGTGATCCACACCATGTGGTTCCCTCTGCTGGACCTATTAGTGTGCAGAAACAACCAGGCTGTGCACTAAGCCTGGCTTCTATCAGCACTGGACCTGGGGTACTATCAGTGGAAGTGTCAAAGAACTCTCAGAGATCCTCCTTAATTATTAAACTAATCAATGATATAGCTTCAAGCTGTTGTCAGCAGCCTGGCTTAAGCTACACAGGGTGAGACAGAGTAATTCCTGCTGGTGGTGTTATTGCTCTCCCTAATGCTGATACCATTTGGAGAGGAGTGCTCTGCCTGAGCAATATGGCTTCTACAATATGGGTTATGACTCAGTACAATGATCCTGGCAGCTGTTCCTTCAGTTCTCTCCCCAGAGTCACCAACCCCAGACTCTCCTCAAACATCTCCAGTCCACTCTTTGCTTCCTCTGCCAGAGCCCAGAGTAAGTGGCTGCAAACAAAATTTTGTTTGTAGGCTCTTTCAGATTCTCTCTGAATCTCCAGTCATCTCTTCCTGGCAGACAGACACCTTGCTACTATTCACAGCTGGATGTTATCTGAATTTCTATCTGGCACTGGCACAGTAGGCTGGGGAGCCCAGCTTGAGGTTTAGACCCCACCCTTCTCAAAGTAAAGCCGCCCCCCCAACCCAGTTGCTGAAATATCCCTCTGTAACTTCAGCTGCCACTCATGGGAGCCCAGCCAGTCTTTTGTACCTCCTCTGCACTCCCTACCAGTCTTGCTGTGGTGAAGTGGTTTCTTCTGTCTGTCCTTGGTTGTAAGGCTTCTCTCCAGCTAGTGTTCAGTTGGTTATTCAGGATGATTTCTCTACAATTTGTTGTAATTCCTAATCATTCCTGGGAGGATGTTAATGTAGTTTCCATTACTCCTCTACCATCTTGGATCTCCCCTTCGGTCTTTCTTTCTGAAATCCCTTCTCTCTGTGATTCCTGTTAATGAAATTCACTAGTGGTCTGTGTGGTAATGGTTAGGTACTAGTGGCCTATGAGCTAGTGCCAGTAGTGGCTGGGAGGATTCAAGGGAAGAAGTGGCAGAGCTTTCATGTTTTTGTGAAGCTCTGGGTGGCCTCCTTGTTCACTTACTTGGCTTTTCATCTCTTCTACTACCTTTATTACACATTCTCTCTTACCTTCTTAAACCTGAGTTAAAGAAGCTTTAAGGTGGATCCAAGACCAGAAGGCCATATGGCCAATGGTGTTATTTAGCTGTGAGCAAGAAGCTATGAAAAAAAAAACAAAACCTCTATTAGGGTGGTGTAATTTCTTTTTCCTACCCATTGGGTACCTTTAGGACATCAAGGTTAAGTGATACCTTAATAACATGGAGGGCACATGCAGGCTCTACACGTGCAAAGTGTACAGTGGGGACTGGCTAACTAAGAGGGATTGTCTGCCTCATTAGAAAGAATCATGTTTAATTATAATGAAAAATGTCACAATATAAGGAGTTTCCACAAATGTTAGCCTCATTGTCACAGTCCTATGCTACCTGAATTTGCCCTCTAAGCTTACAGTCCTGCCATCATGGTGCCTGTGATGAGGAGGAGGGAAGAACAGGAGGCAGTTTTAGTAGCCAGGTGTCATTTAATAGTGTTCAACTCCAGAAACTGCCATCTGCTACTTTGAGAATCATTATCCAAAGTAACAAAAATATGGTTCTTCCAGAAGTGACACCAGATAAACAATCACCCTTCTTCTTACCCCAAAACAAAGTCAGAAAAAAAAAGGCTAAATGAGCCTGGTCCACATTCAGTATTCTAACATATCGATAGTTAATGTATTATCACAGAGAATTTGGCATATAATGAGATATAGGACACAGTGTCTCTGACTCATTACTAAAAGTCTTTGGTCAAAAAGTATAAAAATTGGTTCCCATTCCCTCCAAATTAATTTTTAAAAATGTACATAATGTAGAATGTGAATAAATAAAGTATGACTGAATACCTTTTTGTAGCTGGGGTATCATCCTTGATGTTATCTATTTTAATACCTACTTAAATATGTCAAGATCTATTTAAGTTCAGACAAGCACAACTAACATTGAAGTCAGTTCTTTAGAACTAGAATGACTGGATTTGGGTGATACTTAGTAAATTTTTGCTTATGTATTTTTCTGAGCAAATGAACTGAAATAATTATAAAATTGAAACATTTTATAAGGTGACACTACTGTATTTAATTGTATAAAATTTACTGTGGATAAAATGTAATCATTTTATTCAGTAGTCCATGGTGTAATTAAGACTATTCTTTGAGGTATCTTGTATTTATGATTTTTCTCTTCCACCTGGATGACACGTCTCAAATTCAAAATTATACATCAATTAGGTAAATTCTCAGGATTTGTTGTAAGGAGGCTGTTTTCTGATATCATGTGCATCCCTGGTTTTATTATCCACAAGCATGCTTTTGCAATCAAAGCCTGGAAACAGAAGCAGAGACACAGATAGTGCTCTGGCCTTCCTCCATTTTATTTGGGAAAGGGACTACACAGGATGAGCCATGATTTAATAATAAGTAATGCAGCAGGATGTAGTACGTGATGTGCAGTAAAGATCCTCTTAAATTCCCATCAGAGCACACACCATGAACTGTGCTAATGGATGGAACACATTTTACAAAATCTGCATGTGTGAGGCTTTTCCATCTTGTTTTAAGTGGGGCAATGTATATAAATAATAGATATTAGCAATTAGGCATCCATTCCTATGCACTTATTTATACATTTGAAAATAAATTAACCACAAACTACATGAAAGTGGATGCAATCTACTCTTTTCCCTTCTGTTTTCCCTGCTGTTTCTGAAAGATAGTTCTGTATTTATCTCAGTATGAACAATGACCCAAGCTCTCAATTTCTGCATCCTTAAATTAATTACTATAAAAAATTCTCTAAAATAAAGTGAGTCTGATTTAACTCTTGATTTTCTTGATGATTTGTTCTTTGAGATAATGAGAGTTTCTTATCACTATTTGTGGGCCTTAGCCTGAGGTTTTCACTCTTTTTTTGTTGTTGTTGTTCAGGTATGCAAACCTCTCACCTTGATGGAAAATTTTTTCCAATGTAGAAAAGGAGGGTTGGGTTATTACCTATGTTGTTAGCTGAAAAACAGAATGTCCTGGGTGAGAGTGGCCTGAGACCAGGCCTTAAGAAAGCAATAGAATCAACTGTCCTCTTATACTATTTTAAAGAAAGAGTAATCAGTTATTTTCCTGCATGAAAGCCCTGTGTATCAGTTGCTATTTTAATGAAATAGTCATTTTGGCCCTTCTCTAAGAATGTAAGTGTTCAGGTACCATGCCAGCCACATTGGCCTTTCTTGCTCTCCCTTGAGCCTTGATAGGACAAGTCAAAGTGGTTCTTCCGCTGCATTGTGCTACACAGTGTGGATATGTACGATGGCAATTTCTAAATCTTGGATCAAACAACCAAGGTCCATTACAAGAAAGATCCACACATTCTTGATGCTATCTGATAAAATGCTCTGGCATCAAAATATTTTTGCATAGAACTCTCTTGTGTTGCCTGTTTTCCTATTTGGCATCAAACTCTAAAAAAGCCAGAAACATAGGTATCACCCTTGATTCAAGGTCACAGCCTGGCAGTCTACAGGCCAAAGGTGGCCCAAAGCTATTGGAGGTGTTTGGAGGTTCGTAAAAGAAGTACAACAGAACTAGGCCCTGACCAGATAGCTTAGTTGGTTAAGGTTGTTGTCCTGATCCACCAAGGTTTTGGATTCCATCCCTGGTCAGGGCACATGCAACAATCAACTGATGAACACCTAAATGGAAGAACAAACTGACATCTCTCTCTGTCCTTCCCTTCCTCCCTGTCTTGAAACTAACTAATTAACTAAATAAATAAGTAAAACTATGGTCAACACTTAAAAATTTAAAGATTTCATGTAATATTCTCTATCTGGCAGCTTTTGGCCTGTAATTTCCTCTGGCAACAATTAGTTGGAGCTGAGTAGAGGCAGTGCTCTTCAACTTGCCATGATCCTCACCAATCCCTGTTGTTTACTTTCAGTTTACTTCATTATTCACATTATCTCTTGGTGACTGCAGGCAGTTGTGTCTGTAGCTTCTGGTCTAAAGCATCGACAATATTTGTACAAGTTACCACATATATAACATGTATTAGAAATCTTCTCTTCCTTTACTTTATAAAACTATAATCATAAAAAAGTAAAAACCAAATAATATTATATGACAGGTCCTATATGGTTGCTTTATACACATTATTTCATTTGATCTTCAAAACACTTTATTGGGTATTACTAGTTCCATTATATAACTCAGAGACTAAGATTCAGAGATGGTAACAAAAAATAAAACAGTTTTATACAGTTAATATTTTCAGAGCCATGAGTTAAACTGAGGTGATTCCAAAGATCCTCTTATATAGTTTATCTTAAGATTTTTCCTAATTTTCAAAAAGTAAACATGAATTTAAATACATAAAAGAAACTATACCTTATTGCATATTACTTTGAGAAACTCCTTCCAGCTTTCTTTAAACTTTTGTATTGTTTAACATAAATATTAAACACTATAAAATTCTTAAACAGTTTATGTTTCCTGTAGAGGTCACTGCACAGTTAACCTGAGTAAAATTCATATTTCCTGGTGCAGAGCCATGACTTTGAATTTAATTATGCTGATCATTCAAATCAATTTAAATTGGCTTTGCAAGTGGAATGCACCTTTTTGTCACATGCAGGGATGGTTTGTTGTAGGTTTGCACTGATCAGAATGCTTAGGAAGTGTTATTACCTAGAAGAACCAACTCTTTTCATACGTTGTTGATGTAAGCATCTTGATATTTTACATAGTCTGTATTTATACCTTTCCAGCATTTCAATATCATTCCACTCTGCCTAAACAGTCCCAGATCTGAGAAAAGAAGGCCTGCTATTTTTCTTAACCCACTTCATAGCCCCACAGCAAGAATGATTATACCTCACCCCATCTCTTTAAAACACTTTACTTCCAATTTCCAGCTTTGAGAGCAAACAATCTGCCAAGCACCTCATAATTGCAAAGTGACCTTGACATGTGTCATTCACCAGGGTTTTCAAATCAAAGTTTTTCTGTTTAATATTCATAAAGCCTTTTTTTTTCCTTCACAGCATATGTGATGATTTTACAGGGGCTGGGGGTTGGGGAGCTTTATTTAGAGATGAGTTGACTGTGAGAAACATACCATCAGTGTCTCTCTGATGAGCTGAAGTATCAGTTTGAAGGTAAGAAAATCTCGTCTGGCATTCTTCAAGGGAGGACAGTGATGCAGTGGATTCTGACAGTTTTTTCTCAGTGGAAGTTTCCTTGGTTGGTCCATCTGTGATGCTGAATTCGGATACTGAATTTATAATGATAGCATTAATGGGTTTCTCTTCTGTATGTTTTTCATTTGTGAGTTGTGTATCTACATGAAAAAAAAAACATACACAGACTCACTATAGTTGATACAACCTAATGGTCTAAGAATGGACCTTTGCAGAAAGTTTCACATTCTAGACTTTTATAAGAATAAAGTCTTTTAAAAGAATTGGCAGTTACAAAATAATCTTGGGGTTGTAAAGTCCAACATAGGTAATACGGTCAATAATGTAATAACTATGCATGCTGCCAGGTGGGTACTGTAGATATTGGAGGCAATACTTTGTAAGGTTTATGATTGTCTAAACACTATGGTATACACTTGAAACTATTACAAACTAATGTTCAATGTAAACTGTAACTGAAAAAATTAAACAAATTGAAAAAATGAAGTATTTTTGAGCAGGAAATTTTGAATGAAAATAAAAATAAGAATAAAAGAGTATAATAATGATAAAATTTTACACACACTGCAAACTTTATCTCTCATAGTAATTTGTAACATTTCTACTGTGGGTTTTAAAATGATGGGTGGAAAGAATCAAGGAATTAATTCACTTGGATCAAGCAAATCCTGTAGTATGTTTTCAGGTTACTGTTGTAGTGTTTTATGGATCTGAGGAGTAGTCAAAGGGTCTTTAATGCTGGGCAGCACTTTATAGTAACAGCATGTAATCTCAACCACGTTGTTTTATTTCTTTGCTTCTACAAACCCTGTGTAAAGATAGTGGTTATTAATAAGTAGTCTACAAGCTCATTTCTACTTCTGCTCTCAGAGACTCTAAGTTGCTACCCTTTCCTTTGCTTTGGTGTTTGTTAGGTCCCTATTTGAGTATAGTCTATATGGCTTGGGTGGGGTGATTTTTGGACACATGCTGTATTTCCATTTAATCACCTGTAACAATTATTAGAAATGTTCAGGGAATCTTTTGCAAAGTCTTTGATTGAGATTGTGGTTTGTAGGCATAGAGGAGGCTGGGAAGGCCCAGGTGCCTCATGTATTTTAAACTCCTGTACTTATTCATGCATTCCCATATAATGATTGAGGGTCTGCAATGTAGCAAGCAGTGGGTTGAGCACTGGGTATATGGTGATGACTTGGCTTTTACAAACATCAACCAAGTTAGTAAAAATTACTGCTAAAGTTACAGTATTGAGAAAGAAGCACATCATGAAGTCATATTATGGAGGGAACCAGCCTGGGTAGTAGTGCAGTTCATTTATTACTTACCTACACTCACTAAACAAAAAATCCTAAAATCGAGAAAGGAGTTAACAGAAGATATTCTCAAACATATCACCAGGCTGATTCTTGGGGACATCTATTTTTTTTCTCTTTTTTTTTTTTTTTTTACTTTATTGTTGTTCAATTACAGTTGTCTGCATACTCTCCCCTCCCCTCCCCCTCCAATCCCACCTCCCTTCCCTACCTCCCTCCCCACCCTTGGTTCTGTCCATGTGTCCTCTATAGTGGTTCCTGAAAACCCTTCTCCCCATTGTCTTGGGGACATCTTAAGAGTTCAACAAGCAATGGTCCTGGTGATTTGATGGCACTTTTGGGGGTGTTGAAGATGAATTCTAGAGAATTGCATTTTCACTGGTGGCCCAGTGCCTGCTTGCTTTAATAATGCTGATTGAGTGACTGAAATAAATAATGCAGTTGGCAACCAGGTTAGATTTTAACATGCTCACACTGTTCAGTGAAAGAAATATGTTCTTGCCAGGTCCATATTCATCATCCTTTCAAAAGCTATTTTTTATGTTGGGGCAGATGGAAATCTTTACTTGGTCTTACCTCCTAGGGCAGTTTTGAGAGTGAAATCACCTGGGAAACCCTTTAAAATGTTGGATTTTTTTAAAGCTCAAGCAACCTATCCCTTTCACCCAACTCAACAGTCCCTGGGGGATTTTTGAAGCTCCCCAGGTGATTCCAACATGCAGACAAGTTTGGGAACCATTGGAACAGGGGTCTTCTGCTTTGGAGAATGGAGAAAAGAGAGAAAGCAACCCACTAATCTGTATACAAGGGAGTTTCAGAAATCAGTCATGAGCTGGGTGCTCTCTAAAGGATCCTAACTGGTATAGGAGCTAACAGTATGGTACACACAATTGTCTTAGACCATTTTTGTTTCTTTCAGAGTCTCCAAAAAGCCTTGGCTTTCAACAATGTATAATTTGTATTCCCTATTCCTTATGCTTATGGCTTTGTGTCTCTTAGTTTCAGTTTGATTCACCTTGAAAAGGATTGGCAGACATAAGCATTCAGGAAAACAACTATTGTTGATATTCATATAATATCAAATAGATAGAATTAGCTCAACAGATTGGGAAACTCTGGGTTTTCTCTAAAATAATTAAGTTATTCTTACTTGGGTACAAAAGTGTCCACTAATGAGCTAATATCACAAACAAAAAGCCATTTAAATTATGCCTCAGAGCACTTTAGAGCAGTATTGATATTTTGGGCCAGATAACACTTTGTCATGGGAAGATTGTGGGATGTTTAGCAGCATCCCTGTCCTCTACCTACTATATGCCAGTAGCACCCATCACCCTAGTTTGTGACAAATAAAAATGTCTGTAGATGTCACTAAATTTCCCATATATGGAAAATCACTCAGGTCAAAACCAAACCACTGTTTACATGTGCACACACACACAGTCACATGCATATATGTCAAGCTCTCTGTGACTATTACAGGGTGGGACAAAAGTAGGTTTATAGTTATAAGTATGCAAAACACATGGTTTAGCCTTATTGCTTATTAATTATTATATTATTTTCCATATGAACAACTATAAACATACTTTTCCCCCACCCTGTATAATTAACTTAACAAAAACTTTGGGAGGTAGATATTGTCAGCCTCCCTGAACAGATGGGAAATGTATGAATTGGTATCTTCAGTTAACAGATGAATGAGTATAACCAAGGCTCACTTTGTAAGTTGTCCAAAAATTCTTCTTTAGCAAATGGTAGAACTGGGATTTGAATCCAGGCCTGGTGGATTGAAAAAGCCTTGCTCTTATTGTCTTTTATATTACACAGCATTTTCTCTGATTTGTTTGTAGATTTTATCTCTTTTTCCTAGACAGTAAGACTGCACATCAGCAAAACCCTCTTCACCCTAAATCCCATGATGTGTCACTTGCCCACAATGAAGCATTACCAACAGATTTACAGACATGTCTCTCATGGGAGAATCCTAGCAAAGCAAGACTAACAGTATTGCACACTCTGGGAATCCTGACCTCCGTTACAGAGAGTTTCTACTGTGCAGTCATGAGCAGCTCAGAAAGAGCTGATAGGTAGCGAAACTTGATAAGTATGGAGATTGCACCAGCTCTTTACTTACAGAATTAACTAACAATCAGTTCAAATTATGACACATAGTCAGGCTGCATAGAATTCAAATTACTTTTTGCACAAAGTAATTCAGTAATAAAAAAAAGTTGGATGGGGTTACTGAAATGTATAAGAATATGCAGAGAATACAGTATATAGTCAAGTGGTGCATGATTCTCTTTTTATTTTTGCACCCATTTTAAGTATAGCATTTTGAATCTAAGTAGTGTGATATGATAGCAACCATTAGGAGATACTGGGCTTGTACTGAAAGAATTTTATGGAGAACTTAAACTGTCATTCATAAAGTTATTTTAATTCTATACCTCTGTTTATATTTTTTATTTTTTTTTACTTCCTACTAGGAACTATCTGTTGCTCATTAGGAAATCATCTGACAAACACACATATCAGAACCCAGTCTGTTCAATCCAGAATTTTTACATCTGAAGTAAGTCACTGTTTTGGGGTGAATGTTGCTGACGTCTTCCATATTTTTTAGATGGAATGCTAACAATAATTTCCACAGATTTCCTCTTTTATGTGTTATTTAACATTGTACCCAAAGTTATAAAGTAGCATGAGCTAAAAGGAGAAACACATAAAAAGTGGTATCACATCTTCTGCAGAGAAAACTATTTGGAATTAAATAAGGAACACATGAAACTATATTTGGAATGTTATAGATAGGTCTTGACATTAACGTAGAAAAAATAATTTTCAACAGAGAAAAACCCCAATGTCAGAGCAAAAATTAGAAGCTCAACTGTATTTCTTAGGGAAGAAAATTAAGTGTATCTTGAAAGTCAGTGAAATAGAAAATTCATGTTTGGGCTAGAAGTAATTGCAGAACCAATGGGCATAAACTTAAATATCTGAAAAGACAGACAGTTAATTAATTTTTATTACCACTGTGCAAATCCTATTAATTTTATTAAATTAACATTTATTGAGTAGCCACATGCAATAGATAAATCAATGTGACAAGAATGATTAATTTATTTATTTTAAGTTATTCAGGAAATATTTTAATGATTTTTGTTTTTCCTCAATAAATGTGACTTTGTAATTTTTTCATCCATGTGTTCACTGAGTGTATATATTTATGTTCGTGTCTGTATATATATACACACACACACACACACACACAAACACTCACATTCAAATTAAGAATAGCATCTTAATTTCTTTCTTCCCTAGCTCCTCTGATTCTATTCTTTTTTATCCCTTCCATTCCCTTCCCTTTTTTTTTTATCTCTCTCTCTTTTGGTTTCTTTGTCTAATCTGCCTTGTCTCTATTATTGGCTTGTTTTTCCCCCTCCAGTTCTTCAATATATTTATTTCTCAAGATGTTGTCCTCTTATAATAGTTTTTCTATTTGTACCCTACCATTGAAGATTGTACTTGTCCACACTTACAACTTAATTATTTTCTCTGTGATGTTGTCTCCAAATATTTGCAGTCAGTCAGCCACCTAGACAGGCCATATTCACTGAGTGTAAGCTGTGTGCCTGACCCTGTGCTAGGTGTGAGGAATTTGATGGAGTCGGGGGGTGAGCTGGGTGGAGGGAGGCAAAGGGGGAAATATTGGGGCAACTATAACAGCATAATCAATAACATATAATACAAAATGATAACAAAATAGTCTTGGTCCTCAGGAGGCCTCCAATCATCACAAATAGCAGTCCCAAACTTGCAACAGACTATTGGATATTTTATTTGACTTACTAACCAAATCGTTTGAGTTATTATGTCGCTTTCTACTAAACCATTCATTCTTTTCCCCTGAGTAACTCTATATTATGAAGAATTTACAATTCAACTTATTTTTATTTTTCCAGTTTCCTAAGCTTAAAAATACTCTTTGATTTGCTCCATTGATCCACCCATCCAGCTATTTAGAAGTTCTTATTTATACTTTCCTCTAATGATCTCACAAGTCTATCTCTGCTTTTTTATTCCCAAAATTACCACTCAGGTTTAATCATTTGTGTTCTCAAATCTGAGCTGTTTCAGTAGTCACATCAGTCTCAACTATTGTGATAATCCTCCCCAAGACATCTTATAAAACGTAATCCAAATGATGTTTTCAGCAATGTTCTTCTAATTATATTACTCATTTAAAAAAGCAAAACAGAAGATGGTGGCTTAGGTAAACATGGCTCACCTCCTCACACGACCACATCAAAATTACAGCTAAACTACTGAACAACCATCATTCAGAACTACCAGAAATTGAACTCAATGAAAATCCTACAAAGACAGAAGTAAAGAAGAAACCACATTGAGACTGGTAGGAGGGGCAGAGATACAGAATAAGCTGGTCCCATACCAATGTGTGGCAGATAAAAATCAAAGGGATATCTCAGGAACAAGGGGTCCCAGCCCCACAACAGGTCCCTCAGCCCAGGGTTCCAATGCCAGGAAGACAAGTCTCCATAACTTCTGGCTGTAAAAAACCAGTGGGGAAAGAGATTGTGGAAGACAGAAACTGCTGGATTCTCAGGCAGTTCCTCTTAGAACTCATGCAGGGACTTACTCAGACCCTCTGAGCTCCAGCACAATGCAGTGGCTTAAAACACACCAGAAACATATGGGGAGGAACTGAAGTGTATGGCATCAGGGTAAGAGCTGGGGGGCAGCTTTCTCCCAGACAGAACTGCTGGCAGAGCCCAAAGTTCCTTTTCTGAGCCCGCTCCCCGCCCCCGCCACAGGTCTGGCAGGCATGTGCCATATCTGAGACTACAACCCAGCTCAAATTGTTGGCCCTGGTGATTTTCTGAGGCTGTGCCCCACTCAGGTTTCAGGACCACCCAAGCTGCTTCCAGTGGCTTTTCCATACCAATGACTTGTCTTGTTTCATGCTTCAGGATTTCCTAAATCTTCTCAAACAAGTATCATCTGGCCTCAGCAAACCCTGTACCTCTTGCTACATGGCCCCAGGCCCAGCACTAGTAGCAGCTGGCCTTAGTTTACAGCTTGGCCTTGCTTGGGCACCTCCAAACACAGCAAAGTAGCAACCATCTGCAGATTTCTTTGTAGCTTATGCCAAATGGCCCCAGATGAAACACAGGTGGTGGCTAACTGGGTTCTACACTTCCTGGGAAGCCCCAGAACCTAAACACCCAGTGGACAGCAACAGACCATGTTGGAGTATCACTACTTAACCTCCTCAAGTGACACCCTTAAGGAGCATACTCAGCAGCCACAAGAGCCCTGCTGAAGTAACTCCTGCTCTGTGGAGTGGGCCCCTGCACAGCTGATAGTCCACAGTCGTTGGAGGTTGGTAGTCAGACCGCCCTTGCAGCTAATTGGCCTGGGTAAATCCCTTCCATTGACCTGCCAACAGCAATCAAGACTCAACTACAAGAGGAATGTATACTAAACTCACATGAAAGGCCCACCTTGAGTACCCAGCTTGGGTGAGAGGGGAGGCTGTGCCAATGTACCCTATAGGAAAGGTACTATATTAGGCCAATCTGCCAAGCCAGGGAGTCATAGAAGCTCTACTTAATAAATAGAAACAAACATAGGGAAGCTGCCAAAATAAGAACACAAAGAAACAGGACCCAAATTAAAGGACAGAACAAATCTTCAGAAAAAGAACTAAACAGAATGGAGACAAGCAATCTACTAGATGCAGAGTTCAAAACACTGATTATAAGGATACTCAACAAACTTTGGGGAAAAGCAGATAAACTCAGAGACAACTTCAACAGAACAAAAAATAACATGAAAACCATTAAGAAAAACCTGTCAGAAATGAAGGACACACTAACTGAAATGAACAATTTACAGGGAATCAGCAGTAAAGTAGATGAAGCTGCAAATTGAATCAGTGATTTAACATATAAGAAAGAAAAAAAAACACATCCAATTAGAACAGCAAGAATGAAAAATAATCTCTAAAATGAAGATAACGTAAAGAGTCTCTGGGAATACTTCAGCCTACCAAAATTTGAATAATGGGGGTGACAGAAGAGAGAGAAAAAAATTGAAAATCTATTTGAAAAATAGTGACAGAAAACTTCCCTAACTTGGTGAAGAAAATATACATACAGGTCCAGGAAACACAAGGTCCCAAACAAGTTGGATCCAATGAAGCCCACCCAGACACATTATAATTAAAATATCAAGGTTAAAGACAAAGAGAGAATCTTAAAAGCAGCAGGAGAAAAACAGTTACCTACAAGGAGGTTCCCAAAAGTCTGTCAGCTGATTTCTCAAAAGAAATTTTATAGGCTAGAAGGGATTGGCAAGAAATATTCAAAGTGATGAAAAGCAAGGACCTACAACCAAGATTACTCCATCCAGCAAACCTATCATTTAGAATTGAAGGGCAGATAAAGAGTTTCCCAGACAAGAAAAAGCTAAAGGAGTTCATCATCACCAATCCATTATTATATGGAAAGTTAAGAAAAAGTCTTCTTTAAGAAAAAGAAGATAAAAATATGAACAATAAAATTTGAATAAATACATATCTATCAACAACCGAATCTAAAAAACAAAATAAAGAAACAAACAGAACAGAAAAAAATCATAGATAGAGAGAGCATTTTGATGGTTGCCAGATGGGTGAGGTTTGGAAGGATGAGTGACAAAGGTGAATAAATTAAAAAGTATAAATTTGTAGTTACAAAATAGTAATGGGGATGTAAAGTACAGTATAGGAAATGGAGAAGCCAAAGAACATATATGCAGGACACATGGGCATGGACAACAGTGTGGGGATTGCTACAGGGAGTATGGGAGGCTGGGTAGAGGGGAGCAAATGGGGGAAATTTGGGACAACTGTAATAGCATAATTAATAAAATATACATATAAAAAGCAAAACAAACACACATATCTACACACACATACACAAAGCTCATTATTAACTGAATAGGTTACCATTTTCTTGTTCTCAATGAACCTATTAAATCAATTGCCAAATTGACTATTGAAAAAGGTGACTTATTGTTATGTATTTCTTGTGAATGGTAAACTCCAGAAGCCTATATAAAAGTCATTAGAGAAGCTTTTAAGTAAGAATGCTTTTAATGTTAATTTTAGATCAAAATATATGGACCATTTTTAGAGCTACAATGACGAATTATATTTTCTCTTGTATTTCAACTATACAGTACTTTGGTTTAGAATTTAACACTGTAATTATCAATGGTTGAAATTAAATTAAATCAGACAGGTGACATTTCAATGTTATGGTACCAAACCATTAACTAATAAGTATGGCTCATGAAAGTAAATTGTTGAAGAGACATTGTAGAGGGAAGAAAAGTGTTTTCCCTTGTCTGTAAAGCTGGTAAAGTTCACACATACGTCAGAATTTTTTTTTCTTTTTGCCCTGGCTGGTGTGGCTCAGTACATTGTGTGCCAGACTGTGAATCAAAGGGTTGGCAGTTTGATTCCCAGTCAGGGCACATGCCTGAGTTGCAGGCCAGGTCCACAGTAGGGGGCACGTGAGAGGCAACCACACATTGATGTTTCTCTTCCTCTCTTTCTGCCTCCCTTTCCGTCTCTCTAAAAATAAATAAATAAATAAATAAATAAATAAATAAATAAATAAATAAAATATTTTGTAAAAATGATTTTTTTGCTTTGTTTTTGTTAAGCTACATGGACTGCATTCTTCCCAGCTTGTTAGGTAATAACGCAATACACACACAATACACAAAACATAGGAAACCAATCTATGTGATTGAATATGGTAAAAAAAAATTTAATTTTTAAATTACTTTGCTGTTGTTCAATTACAGTTGTCTGCATTTTCTCCCCTCCCCTCCCCCACCCCATCCAAACCCACCTCCCTCCCTTGCTTCCACCCTCCACCTTACTTTTGTCCATGTGTCCTTTATAGTAGTTCCTGAATATGGTGAAAATTACTAGAAAGATCTAGAATCACATTTTTTTGAATAACAGTAGAACACTATTCATGTGCTGAGTGAAACTGAGAACTGAGACTGACTGTAGATAGAACAAAGGTAGTTAGGCACAGGTTTCTCAGTCCTGAAAAAACGTGCCCAAAGAGGCTCTGTTTAAACAATTTTTTTTTTCAAAGCTGAATGGGATAATTTTCTCAAGATGATGGATGAAGGCTTTCTAAAATATTCTCTCCTTTTTAGAATGTATGGAAATAACTAATTCATGAGTGTTCCATTGCTATATTCTGTTAGTTCTATTGGACAAAACAACATGTTGGGTTTATTAAATCTGGTTTTTTTGGGTGAGGGAATAGTAATATGTATGATAAATATACTGGGTATTTTTTTCTTTGATTTTCAAGTGCCGGCACTGGCTGGAAGCTGTCCTTCAAAGGTTCCACATTAAGCAGCCCTTCATCATTGTTTTGCATCGCCTTCTGTGCTACTTCCACTAAAACTCTGCCTTGAAAACACCAGGTGAAATGTTCAAGAGCCATGGTAAGAGGACATTTTAAGCCTTTTCAAACAGCTTTAGTAAATCTCTCCTTTAAAAAATAAACGAGAAAAAGCAAAAAAATATTATTTCTCCAGAAATAATAGCAGTGCATTCACAATGAAAAGGAATTAACTGTAAGAAAGAACTAAGAGAAGAAGGTTGAATACAACATTCTCCCCAAATTCCTTGATACCCACAAAGATACTTCAAGTCTGTTGGGGCCAAAGTGGTTTTTGTTTTTTGTGGGGTTTTTTGGTGTAACTCTTCTGGATAATTACCTCAACTTTCTTTTCTCAGCTATACATTACACCTGTAGACAGACATAGGCTAAGTGATATATTTTTATAGCTAGATGTAAAGCTGTAACAAGAAGCAATTCAGCCCTAGGTGGTGGTTAAATTACCTTCAGACATGAAAACAGTGTGCAATTATGAGTCTCCATTTCCTTTTTATGCAGTTACCTTTAGTTTAATGTTTGTATAAAGTGTCTCAAGACATAAAGATTATGTTATCTCAGAAAAAAACTGATTAGCTGTTTTTATAGCTTGATGCACTTGGATTAGTAATAGGTTCTCGGCTCTGAAAAAAACAAATGAAGCCAATCAGGCTATAGACTCATGCATATTTGGTGTTACATATACAGTTGATTTTTAACTGTCAGTGTTTAGATATAAATGCTAAAAATTAAACTATAACTATTCCAAATATTATCTCTTATGTTAAAACCATGACAACTTATTCATCCCAACTATTTTAATGCCATTTAAAGTCTCTTACTTGTATTGTCTCATTTGAGGCTCACAACAGTTTTGCAAAATATTATTATCGCTAGTACATGAATGAGGAAATGAATGGAGGATCATCCATTTTAGTGGTTTGTCAAATATTACCCAGCTGGTAAGGGGCAGAGCTAGTACTTCAACTCCCATCTCCTAATTCCTCTGACTATCAATCTTTACATTCACAAATTGTTTTATGAGGCCAGGTGGTCTGATACGGGATTGAGATAATTTTCTGAAGTAGAACTCCTTTGTCCCTTTGACTTCGCTTACTCCAAGTTGATTGATCTTGCTAGTATTTGATTAGGAGGCACTTTATTAGTATGTTCAAACCAGACTTCTTACTGATTGTATTTTCCAAACCTACCCCTAACGTCCAGTGCAAGCATCATCTTTTATGTGATGCTTCTTGCAATGCCCCCCACTCCAATTGAAATTAATTCTTTCTTTTGGGAACTCCCAGGGGCCTAGGTTGACATCATGTAACAACTCCACTTCAGTTTATTGTACTGTGGTTATTTGTGGCTGTATTTCTCTTCCCCTTCCATTTTGAGCTCCTTGAGGAAATGCATGCTCCATTCACCTCTGATTTCCCAGAAACTAACATGGTATATGTTTACATTTTTTGTGTGTGTCTTCCTTGATTTCTTTCTTCAGTGTTGTGTAGTTTTCTGAATACCGGTCTTTTATATCCATGGTTAGGTTTACTCCTAGGTATTTTGTTTTTATTGTTGCTATATCAAATGGGATTTTTTTTACTGATGTCTGTTTCTGATATTTCTTTGAGGGTGTACAAAAATGCCTTTGATTTCTGAATATTGACTTTGTGTCCTGCCATTTTGCCAAAGTCTCTTATTAAATCAAGCAGTTTTTTGGTGGAACCTATAAGGTTTTCTATGTATACTATCATGTCATCTGCAAACAATGACAGTTTTACTTCCTCCATTCCAATTTTGATGCCTTTTATTTCTTTTTCTTGTCTGATTGCTGTGGCTAGAACTTCCAATATTATGTTGGATAGAAGTGGTGAAAGCCAATAATGTTGTCTTGTTCCTGATCTTAGTGGGAAAGTTTTAGTTTTTGCCCATCGAGTATGATATAGACTGTAGGTTTCTCGTATATGTCCTTTATTATGTTGTGGTATGCTATCCCTACTCCCACTTTGCTGAGTGTTTTTATCATAAATGGGTGTTGTACCTTATTGAATGCTTTTTCCTCATCTATTGATACAATCATGTAATTTTTGTCTTTCCTTTTGCTTATGTGATGTATTACATTTATTGATTTGTGTCTATTGTATCATCCTTGCATTCCTAGGCTGAATCCAACTTGATCATGGAGTGTGATCATTTTAATACATTGCTTAATGCCAAAATTTTGTTGAGGACTTTAGCGTCTATGTTCATCAGCAATATTGGCCTGTATTTTTCTTTCTTTGTAATTTCTTTATCTGGTTTTGGGATTAGGATGATGCTGGCCGTATAAAAAGAATTTGGGAGTCCTTCCTCTTGCATATTTTGGAATGGTTTCAGAAGTATAGAGGTTATTTCTTCCTTACATATTTTGTAAAATTCTCCTGCGAAACTGTCCAGTCCAGGGCTTTTGTGTGCAGGAAGTTTTTTTTATTCCTTCTTCAATTTCACTAGCTAGTATCAGTCTATTTAGGCTTACTGCTTCTTCTTGATTCAATTCAGGATGATTATATGTTTCTAGAATTTTGAGCATTTTGCCCAGGTTGTCTAATTCCTCACATATAGTTTTTCACAGTAATTTCTCACAGTCCTTTGTATTGCTCTGTTATCAGTTGTAAGTTCTCATTTTTCATTTCTTATTTAATTCATTTGTGTTTTTCTTTTTTTTTCTTGATGCATCTGGTTAAAGGCTTTTCAATTTTGTTTATCTTTTCAGAGAATGAGTCCCTGGACTTATTGATCCTTAGAATTGTTCTTTAGTCTCTGTGTCATTTAATTCTCCTCTGATCTTGTTTATTTCATTCCTACTTCTTGCTCTGGGCTTTGTTTGTTGTTGTTCATCCTATTCTTCTAGATGTTGGTTTAAGTTGTTTATTTGAAATATTTCTATCTTTTTTAGGTAGACTTGTATCACTATGAACTTCCTTTCAAGATTGACTTCATTGTGTCTTCATTTTATTTTTTTTAACTATATTTTATTGATTATGCTGTTACAGTTGCCCCATTTCCCACCTTCACTCCCCCCTCCCCCTTACCCCCCTTTCCCCTCCCTTTAGTTTTGTCCATAGGTCATACACATAAGTCCTTCTGCTCCTGTACTTCTTATACTATTCTAACCCCCCCCTTGTCTGTTGTCTACCTCCCGTTTATGCTACTTGTTCTGTGCCCCATTCCCACCCTCTCCCCCTACCACTACCCTGTTGATATTCCTCCATACCTCATATAACTCCCTTCAACATTTCATACAATAAAGGCTGGGTGGTGATGAACTTCTTGAACTTGACCTTATCTGCAAAGCACTTTCTCTGCCCTTCCATTCTAAATGAAATCTTTGCTGGATAGAG
>PVJI01004921.1:0-24421 GCA_004026765.1 Micronycteris hirsuta
TCATAATTAAATTTATACAACATGGCTCATAGCTCCTTGTCAATCTCCTTGCAACACTTCCATCTTACCAGTGACAAAATCCACGGGAGAGTATAGGCTAGTTCAGGTACTAAATTTAGTCAATGAAACAGTAGTCCCTTTACATCTAAGAGTAGCTAACCCTTATACCTTGCTCTCACAGGTACCTGATGATACTTGGTGGTATTCAATGTTAGATTTTAAAGATACCTTCTTCTGCATCCCTTTGCTTCCTGAATCTCAGTATCTGTTTGCTTTTGAGTGGACTCATCCAAAGACAATGAAACATCAGCAGTACACTTGGACTGTATTGCCGCAAGGGTTCAGGGATAGTCTGCACCTGTTTGCTAGGGTATTAGAAAAAGATCTTAAAGAGCTACAATTACAAGGAGGAGGCATTTTACAATATGTAGATGACATACTAATCTGTAGCCCCACCAAGGAGGCTTCTGATCAAAATACCATCCAGATTCTAAATTTCCTAGCTGAAAGAGGGTATAGGGTATCAAAGAAGAACGCTCAGATTGTCAAACAAAAAGTAAATTATTATTTTTAATTACTTTATTGCTGTTCAATTACAGTTGTCTGCATTCCCTCCCAATCCCAGCCAAACCCACCTCCCTCCCTTGCTTCCACCCTTCCCCCTTGGTTTTGTCCATGTGTCCTTTATAGTAGTTCCTGAAAACCCTTTTCCCACTGTCCCCTCACCCCTCCCCTCTGGCTATTGTGAAATCGTTCTTAATTTCAATGTTTCCGGTTATATTTTCTTTGCTTTTTTCTTTTGTTGATTATGTTTCAGTTAAAGGTGAGATCATATGGTATTTGTCCCTCACTGCCTGACTTACTTCACTTAGCATAATGCTCTTCAGTTCCATCCATGCTGTTCTGAAGGGTAGGAGCTCCTTCTTTCTTTCTGCTGCGTTGAATTCCATTGTGTAAGTGTACAATAGTTTCTTGATCCACTCATTTGCTGATGGGCACTTGGGTTGCTTCCAGCACTTGGCTATTGTAAATTATGCTACTATGAACATTAGGGTGCATAGGTTCTTTTGGATTGGTGTTTCAGAGTTCTTAGGATATAATCCCAGCAGTGGAATTGCTGGGTCAAAAGAAAGTTTCATTTTTAGTTTTCTGAGGAAATTCCATACAGTTTTCCACAGTGGCTGCACCAGTCTGCATCTCCACCAACAGTGCACTACGGTTCCCTTTTCTCCGCATCCTTTCCAACACTTCTTGTTTGTTGCTTTGTTTATGATGGCCATTCTGACTGGTGTGAGGTGGTATCTCATTGTGGTTTTAATTTGCATCTCTCTGATGGCTAGTGATGCTGAGCATCTTTTCACATGTCTCTGGGCCCTCTGTATGTCCATCTTGGAGAAGTGTCTGTTCAAGAACAAAAAGTAAATTATTTAGGGTACACTTTGAGTCCTGAGTCTAGGCAATTATCAAAGAGAGAATTGAAGGCATTGCTGAGGTAATCCCATCTGCTATTAAACAGCAGCTTCACTCCTTTTTAAGAATGGCAGAATTCTGTAGGATTTGTACCCCTAACTTTGGACTAATTTTCAAACCTTTGTACAAAGCTACTAAGGGGCCAGACATTGAACCCATTATACTGGAAAAGGAATGTGATTAGGCTTTTAATAAAATCAACCAGACCCTAGGTGAGGCCCCAGTCTTAGGCATCACCAACTTAAACAAGCCTTTTCTCTATACATAGCAGAGAAGCAAGGAATAGCTTTAGGGGTCTCAGTCCAATGACTAGGGAATGAACTTCAACTGGTTGCATATTTCTCTAAAAAACTGGACACTGTAACATCCCCAGATTTGATCTATTCCTTCTCAGACATTATTAATCTTACTCACTCCAACAGGACTGACTTGCTAGACCAATCCCTTCAAGAGGTATTAGCAACATTTCTACAACCTCCTGCAGGAGGGGACGATCAGGGAAATAAGTTAGGCCCCCTTAAGGATTGCCTTTCCCCCTTGCCATAGGCCCTCCTTAACAAATACAACTCCACCAATGCCACAGACATTGCAGGGCCCACAGGTCTCATCTGACTATGTGGTACTCCCAATAACTGGCTAACAGATCATTCAGAACTTCAAGAAGCTATTGCTTATATACATCTCAACAACTCTAAACATGGGGTGGGTGACTTTACCTTAGGGACCTTGGCATCCCAAGACCTTACCATTATAAACATAACCTAGGGTCCTGGAAGTCCATCTCTCAGCAGAAAAAGAATGAGATTTTGGTCTAGTAGTGGCTGGAGCTGCTGCAACTATAGCTGCTGCATGGTAGCTCATGGTAGTAGCTCATGGTAGGTTAATGGCTTTGCCTACCATGAGGCGCCTCTGAAGGAACTCACTAAGATTATAGATGAAGTCTCCAGAGACACCACTGATACTCTAGCTGGACTATCAAGATCAGTAGACTCACTGGCAAATGTAGTCATGGATAATTGCCTTGCCTTTAACTGTCTTCTAGCAGAACAAGGTGGGGTATGCACTGTTATCAATAAAACCTGCTGCACCTATGTAAATAACTCTGGAATGGTTGAAACTAACATAAGGAAAATTTATGAACAGGAAGAGTGGCTACATAAACATAATCAACAGAGCCAAGGAATTAGGGATATCCTGACCTCCTGGTTCCCTAGCTTAACATGGCTATTACCCCTCCTAGGTCCCTTAATAACATTGCTGCTCTTATTACTTTTAGGATCTTGTTTGTTTAGTTTAAATTCATATCTTCTACACAGAACCACCCACCTGGGAATCAGCACCAAAAAGGCCCAACTTGCATGTAGGTAGCTGTTGAAGTGACTGAAAGCAAGCAGAGAGTGGAGCAAGTGGCACTGTTTCCTATTGGATCCCTGCCCCACTGACAGTGTCACAACACAACAACTTGGGTTACCCCACCCTGGTGAACACTTAAGGCTCTACTCCTTATTACATAACAGGTGTACCAAAACAACAACAAAAAAAAATGGCCCAAATCAAAGAACAAATCAAAGCTCCAGAAAAGATAAAACTAAGTGATGAAGAAATAGCCAACCTGTCAGATGCACAGTTCAAAACACTGGTAATCAGGAAGCTCACAGAATTGGTTGAGTATGGTCACAAAATAGAGAAAAAAATGAAGGCTATGAAAAATGAAATAAAAGAATATGCACAAGGAACCAACAGTGATGAGAAGGCAACTGGAACTCACATTAATGGTTTGGAACAGAAGGAAGAAAAAAAAGCATTCAACCAGAACAGAATGAAGAGACAAGAATTCAAAAATATGAGGAGAGGCTTCAGAACCTCCAGGATAACTTTAAGCATTCCAACATTCAAATCATAGGGGTGCCAGAGGGAGAAGAGGAAGACTAAGAAATTTAAAACTTATTTGAAAATTAATGAAGGAGAACTTCCCCAATCTGGCAAAGGAAAGAGACTTCCAGGAAGTCCAGGAAGCTCGGAGAGTCCTAAAGAAGTTGGATCCAAGGAAGCACACACCAAGGCACATCAGAATTACATTACCCAAGATTAAAGAGAAGAAGAGAATCTTACAAGCAGCAAGAGGAAAGGAGACAGTTATGTACAAAGGAGTTCCCATTAGACTATCAGCTGATTTCTCAAAAGAAACCTTGCAGACAAGAGAGGGCTGGAAAACATTTTCAAAGTCATGAAAGGCAATGACCTCCATCCAAGATTACTGTATCCAGCAAAGCCATAATTTAGAATGGAAGGGCAGATAAAGTGCTTCCCAGATAAGGTCAAGTTAAAGAAGCTCATCATCACCAAGTCCTTAGTATATGAAATGTTAAAGGCACTTATCTAAGAAAAAGAATATAAAAAATATGAACAGTAAAATGACAACAAACCCACAACTATTAACAATCAAACATAAAAAAATGAACTAAGCAAACAACTAGAACAGGAACAGAATCACAGAAATGGAGATCACATGGAGGGTTATCAGCAGGAGAGTGAGAGGGGGAGAGAGGGGGAAAAGGTACAGGGAATAAGTAGCATAAGTGGTAGGTAGAAAATAGACAGGGGTAGGTTCAGAATAGTATAGAAAATACAGAAGCCAAGGAACTATATGGTCAACCCATGGACATGAACTAAAGGGTGGGGTGGTATGGATGGGAGGGAGTGTGCAGGGTGGAGAGGAATAAAGGGGGGAAATGGGGCAACTGTAATAGCATAATCTGTCAAATATACATATTTTTAAATTTGTATCTTCTAGACTCAAGCAGTTCCACATCAAGTTGATGATGCTCCAGGGTTTCCAACCGAGAGTGATGTTGAAGCTGACCAACATACAACACCTGTGGTGGCCTCAGGAGTTCTTCTTCAACTTCTAGATAGAATAGGGTGAGTGTTTTGTGGTTCTCAATAAGCAGGGATGACTATCCAATCTAAGCCGGAAGAAGTTACGGAAGTATGATCTTCACCCTTCAACAAGCCCTAAAAGATTTTTTTTTTAAAATAAATAGATTTGTACATCCCACCGTGGGAATTATAGCTCTAATGTTTCACGTCTAAGGGAGCAAGGACTCCCATGGAACATGAGACGGCAAGCAGGACCCATGTGTGTGACAGCGGAATTTCCTGTGGGAAATCAGGATAATCTATTTCTTAGAATCAAAGCTTGTTTTTGCTAAGATCTCCCTTCCCCCGGATGAAAGGAACTTATGCTATGTTGATGATGGCCATTCTGACTGGTGTGAGGTGGTATCTCACTGTGGTTTTAATTTGCATCTCTCTGATGGCCAATGATGTTGAGCATCTTTTCATATGACTCTGGGCCCTCTGTATGTCCTTTTTTGAGAAGTGTCTGTTCATGTCTTTTGCCCATTTTTTAATTGGGTTTTTTGTCTTCCTGGAGTGGAGTTGTATTGTAACAGGCAACCTTCCTGCTGCTGAACCACAGAGGCACCTCCCACCTGCAGAAAGGAGGGGAGAATGACGTGCAACCTCCATGTTTGTACTCTGTAACCTTCATCCCAAGCCTCTGTGCTCTGTTCTTTGTCTCCCAAATAAGGTAGCTGACCTAGCTTCTGCTCCTGGCTTCTGTAATCAGTTTCTGCCACGTAGTTTTCCTGCCACTGCCTGAACATATATAAGCCAGCCCCTTTCCTTTGTTCGGGGCTCAGGATTTGGAATCTCTCCTCTGAGACCACACGCGTAATAAAACGTCTGTGATCCATACCTCTCAGGTGTTTGGTCGCTTCCATTCCCCGTAACATTTGGTTCCCTGACCATGAAGCAACCTCACCCAAAATGGGCCAATTGCCTCCAAGTCAGGAAGGGCGCTCACAGTGGACGCTATCCCAGACAAGGGAGGGGAGCAGGTGCCCTGAGATTTCTTAGGCCCCGCCAGCCCTGAGATTTCTTGGCCGCTGGGACTGCCAGCAGTTCCGACTGGGACAGAGAGGTGGGGACCACACGCCTCAACAGGGCGCCACCAGAGTCGGTAAGAGCCTCGAGGACCTGAACCTCCCAGTCAGAAGCGCCATTTGGCGGCCAGAGTTAGAATTTCCAGACCGGAGGGAGGGAGGTGCAATATCTTCTGTGTGGAAGAGAGTGTAAGGAGTATGAATGTGTCTGTGACTCCACAGGCTGGCTCACGGAGTTTGACTGAGCGTGCGAAAGATCCCCTTTTCCTTGTTTGTCTGCTGTAAGGAAGGGAGGGAGCATGAGAGGCTCCCGGAGACTGCACTGTTGCCAGTTGCAACCCAACCAAGGGGCGGGTTGTAGGGCGTGGAGTGCGAAGCACTGGGCCATCCTGGCAGCCAGGCGGTCCCTGTCCCCTGCGTGCCCGGTGGGACCGGCGGGACCAGAGCGCACCCCTCTGGGCTCGGCCCCAGCAGGGAATGCAGCTCCCCCCGCCGGCTGCCGGGACGGGCTAGTGAGCCGGGGGGCACTGAGGTGCTCCAAGGCGACTGCCGGCTGGGTTTCCTAGCTGCCTGAAGTAAGTGATAAGGCTGCAGGCAGTAGAGAGGAGGAGGGGTACGGAGGGCACCCCACCTGAGGCGCACCCTGGGGGCGGCCCAGGGCAGAGACAAGCACCGGAGAACCACAGCACTGGCGCAGGGAGCCAGGGCAGTGGCCGGGGCTTGGGGGCGCAGCCCAGAGACCTGCAGAGTGAGCCAGAGCCAAAGGAGGATTCCAGGCACCAGCGGAGGCGGCTTCGCAGGAGACAAAGCCTGCCAGAGGGACCCAATGCCAAGCCTCTCCGAAAAGGGGGGTCCACCTGCGCCAGGCGCCAGTTCCAACCCACCAGTTCCGCCCCCCTCCCCCAGCCGCGGTTCCGCGCAGCGCCTCACCTCGGCTGACGCCTAGCAGCCAACTTAGAACCAGTGCAGTGCGGGGTATCATTAGACTGTCTATAACAGTTTTGGCTCGCTCTGGAGTTCGCACCACGCACCTTAGAAAAAAACAACAGACGGTGGTGCATGGGCGCCGCCATCTTGGGTAAGGGACCACGTGAGAGTTCCGCCATCTTAGAACCGGGCAAAGTAAAAGAAAATGCACAACATTTAAGTCAGACTTTAGCTGTAATGAATAGTATTGCTTGTATTAGAGACTTCTCTCCCAGAGGTTTTCTGCATTTCTTTGGGCCTACAGACTAGATGCTACTCAAGTTAAGGTGACATTTCCAGAAAGCACTAGAGGGTTTGCAAGGTCTAAGCTTCAGAAAACTGCAGGGTGTCCCTGTGAATCTAGGGACTTTTAGTAAAAAATGCTTATAATGCTAGGAACTTTTGGTTCCACATACTAAGTTTAAATACTAAGCTTAAGTACAGTCCTTCCCAGTGTGGGAAAGGAACAGGAATTAAAAGTGAATTATGGTTAAATCTGGATAGGTAACCTGGAGATACGAAACCTCAACTACTTGTTTTCTGGTTTTATAGGAATATGGTTTCAATCTGCTTTAGTTTCTGATCAGAAATCCTCTGCACCTGCAGGACAGCTGTAAGAACATCTGAAGACCTGTGTAGGTCCTGTCTGAAGGAGCATGTCTCTGTAGAAGCACCAGTGAATGCACTGGTGCAAGAGAATGCCTCTACCTGTATACTGTTCTTATGGAAATCTGTCTGTGTTTTGGATTTTGCTCTGTATCTGCTCTGAAAAGAAAATTGAGGATTCCAGAAAAGGTTGAAACTTCATACTCTGTAGGAAAGTGAACAAAAGAAAGTGTCAGATATGTAAATGAAGAAGGTTTGTGAATATTAAAGAAGGTCTGTGTATGTTGAAGAAGGTTTGTAGATGTTGCAGAAGGTTTGTAGAAAGAGAAATGTGAAAGTTTGGGAAATTATGTAGTGTTAGTAATAGAAGGAATAAGGCATAGAAATAAATTGAAGGAATAAGGCATAGAGATGCATTCAAAGTAAAAGGCATGGAAAATGCAATCTTGGTAGATATCAGAAGGAAAAGGATTTTCCTTTGCACTTAGTATTTTCTCCCTACCTGATCCCTCCAGAATTTGGCATTCTGAAGGAGTAGGTGAGGACATAAGGTTTCTTTGCATAAATCCATTAAGACCAGTTGTCAATAGTAGGCTTATTAACCAAGACTTTGACTGGAATGTCATGCCTGAAGGAAGCGTGTCTGGGTTCTGGTCGTCACCAGAAATCCCTGAGGAACTGGGATTGACTTGCGAAGCTAGTGAAAGCCCACGAGAAAAAGCCTGGTACTTTGGTTTATTGTGCGATTCCTGGTAGTCTTTCCAGGGAAGGAACAAAGGTTGCTTTCCTGAAAGATGGCTGAAAGCAGGCACAATAGAAGCCTCAAGGACTTGAGTGAAACAGCCGGTATAGGCGAAGCCAGGTGGCAGGTGTGCGGCTCTGCTTCTGTGCCCCAAGGGGCAGACTAAGAAGTCAGTCTAAAGGTTCCCTGTGCGAGTTCCAGCAAAACGGACTTGAAGATCATAGGTGATCCAGGCTGCTCTTAGTGTGTTTATGCAAACGAACAGGGAAGATTAAAGTTAGACTCAAAGTAGTCCCTTTAAGAACAATGAGGGTGATCTTAGGGAGAGAAATTGTGGTTCAAGGAAAATCACCATGCTCAGTATCAGACATTGGAATAGCTCAGCTAACTGTCTTGAAAGTTTGTTTTTCATTTGAAAGATGAAACTAGGTTTGTCATAACAACAAAGATGTTCAATTTACCGGCACGAAGGACCTGTCAAATTGCCACTGTTAAATGTCATTGCAGCAAGAATCTTGCAGCTGAATGTCTTCCCAAAAGACAGTCTCACAGGCACAGAGACTGGTTTGGAAATTGTTATGTGAATTAACCTGTGTGTTCTTCTGTTTTCATAGGGCATATGCCTATGACCTCATTACCTGAGTGAGTGGGTGCAATATAGGCCTCACTTAAGGAGTCCATCTTCATCATCGCCCCCTGAGACTCAACGGTTTGACTAAACTAAATAGTTGGGTTAGTAAAGGGTTCAGGCAGTTTGCGGGCTTGACTGTAGAGCTGATTTTCCCTTTTCTGTCCTAACAGCTTGGACAGAAAGGGCCCAGATATCTGAAAGAAGGATATACTCCCGTCAGCCTGAGTTAAGTATAGTGGGCCACAAAGGTTTTGAATAGGCATAGCATGTCTTATACACCTTCCTCCAGATAAGCCATTCTTTACCTAAGTCCCTGCCTTCATCATGTAATAGTTATAATTTAATTGTGCTTCCAACTCTCTTGCCAAGTCTGTTGTCCCCAGAATACAACAAGGATGCCAACTGTCCAGTAATGTCAGCCTTTGGACACCGAACCTAGGACTTCGTGGTGACAGCCGCCTGACCTGGATTCTGTAAGGTCCTTCCCCTTTAGGAAGGACTCCCCTTGTGCTGCACTCGCCTTTCAGGGCACCCCTAACCCTTGAATAGGTAAAACAACATCCGTGTCCAGCCAGAAGTAGTTACAAGAAGATGAGACCTTCGTCCATTGTCCTTTATAAGATCATAAAGGGGTTTATTCTGAAAGGAGAAATTGTAACAAGGTGCAGCAAAGGGGGGAAGCCCGAACAAAAATTTACAATAGGGTCCGGGACTCAAGGTATCCAGGAAATATTAGAAATATATACATAGAGTGTCCCCACCCCCACAAGCCTAAAATAAGGGAAAAATAGGACACGGGGCAAGACCATTCAGAGCTGTTTTATATAGCAGCAGCAGCTCTGCAGCTAACCTCTAGCATAGTCAGTTGACATATCTATAAAAAATAACTGTAGCCATGCTTTAAGTCAGGGGAATAAAGTAACAATTGGCCAGCTTTTGTTTCTCAGGTGGTGCAAGATTTAGCAAGACTGCTGAACATAAAGTAAAACTGCATACTGCATACCAGCCCCAGACTTCGGGAAAAGTAGGACTTTGAAAAATACTCTAGAAAGGCTCTGTCAAAAGACAGGGCTGCCCTGGACAGACCTGCTGCCAGTAGCCATGCTTCAATCGCAGGCATTGCCCCTTAGACCCATCCCCCTCGGGTAAAGGCGGCTCCCAAACCAGACACAACACAGGATCAAGCCCCTCGAGTTCCAGCACTGTGCCTGCGACGGAAGCCAGTAGCCAAGGAGAGAGAGAAGACAGGGACTTGAGAAATAAGGCCAAAGCTAACTGTCATTTAAGTTTGTCCACAGCAGACGCGACAAAGACCAGCCTCTCCTCCTGGATAGACAAGTGCCCAGCTGAGTTCCTGGTTATCACCAGCCAGTTCGCCAGGATATTTAGACTGGGACTGGTCACCGCTGCCCCTGAGGATTAGACCCTCTATGAAAGACTGCTCCTGTTCTTAGCCTATCTAGGAATTGTTGCTACTTTTATAAGTATCATTTGTTTTATATAAAGTAGTTTTAGATTTTGCTTACTTATAGTCAGGATGTATATTTTAATTGTTGTTCTGTTTAGGTCATTATTATTGTCCTTAGGGAAAAGAACTCTTACACGCTACTAAGCCAACTGCCCCCGACTGCCTCGCATTTTACCTGTCTGGACTTAAAGGACGCTTTCTTTTGTATACCTCTGGACCCTATAAGTCAGCCAATATTTACATTTAAATAGAGAAACTTCCCCCACACTGGCACCAAGACCCAATTGACTGGGTTTGAGAACTCCTCCACTATATTCAGTAAAGTATTAGCCAGGATCTGAAACCATTCTCAGAGCAGCATCCCGGCCTTGTTTTACTCCAGTATATGGACGATTACTGTTGGCAGGGCCAGGAAACCACGAGTACCAGGAAGGGACACGGACCCAGAGGCTACTAGGTGTTCAAAAAGGAAGTTCGGTACCTAGGTTTCCGAATAAGCCAGGGACAGAGGACATTAGGAACTAAAAGGAGGGCTATGATCAATCAACAATCCAGCCCAACGACTAGAAGACAGGACACTTAGAAGGTTGCAAAGTAGCATCTCGAGATAAATACTACTATGCCTATAGATTGCCACGAGGACAGCCCTAGAGCAGCCTTATGCCACCACTGACTGCGGCTCCACTTCGGCAACCTTTCGCTGTTTCCTGGACCCGGATCCCAGCACCCTTTTGTTTCTCTCCAAGGTGTTCCCTTGTTCCAGGACCCGTCCACTGGAGCGCGGGAGTACTACAGACCACCCGGTTCCTCCAATCAGATGCTGCCATCCTCCGGATTATCACCAGTCCACCGGGGACTTTCAGTGCAACGAGACTCTCTGCTAGACCCTGCTTGCTGCGCATAGTAATGCAACAAATAGAAGCCGCAGTGACCCGAAGGGTTACTGCCAAGATCCTTTCTCTCCAGAGACACCACTACCGGAGATTGCAGCCAACTCAGTCGGAGGTTAAATATGCGGACTATGACAGTGATGCTAGAACAGTCACCAGAGCTGTTTAGCATCAAAAGGGGGAATGTAACAGGCAACCTCCCTGCTGCTGAACCGCAGAGGCACCTCCCACCTGCAGAAAGCGGGGGAGAATGATGTGCAGACTCCATGTTTGTACTCTGTGACCTTCATCCCAAGCCTCTGTGCTCTGTTCTTTGTCTCCCAAATAAGGTAGCTGACCTAGCTTCCGCTCCTGGCTCCTGTAATCAGTTTCTGCCATGTAGTTTCCCTGCCACTGCCTGAACATATATAAGCCAGTCCCTTTCCTTTGTTCGGGGCTCAGGATTTGGAATCTCTCCTCTGAGCCCGCGCGCATAATAAAAGGTCTGTGATCCATACCTCTCAGGTGTTTGGTCGCTTCCATTCCCCGTAACAGTATGAGTTCTTTATATATTTTGGAGAAAAGGGAACCCTACTGCACTGTTGGTGGGAATGCAGACTGGTGAAGCCATTGTGGAAAACAGTATGGAACTTCCTCAGAAAATGAAAATGGAACTGCCTTTCGATCCAGCAATTCCACTACTGGGATTATACCCTAAGAATCCTGAAAAACCAATTCAAAAGAACCTTTGTACTCCTATGTTCATAGCAGCACAATTCACAATAGCCAAGTGCTGGAAACAACCTAAGTGCCCATCTACAAATGAATGGACCAAGAAACTATGGTACATTTACACAATGGAATTCTACGCAGCAAAAAGGAAGAAGGAGCTTATACCCTTTGCAATGGCGTGGATGGAACTGGAGAGCATTATGCTAAGTGAAATAAGCCAGGCTGTGAGGGACAAATACCATATGATCTCACCTTTAACTGGATCATCACCAACAAAAGCAGAAAGCAAGCAAAACATAACCAGAGACATTGAAATTAAGAACAGTCTAACAATAGCCAGGGGGGAGGGGGGAGGGGACAATGGGGAGAAGGGTTTTCAGGAATCACTGTAGAGAACACATGGACAGAACTAAGGGGGAGGAGGGAGGCTGGGGGAGAGGTGGGGTTGGAGGGGAAGGGAAGAGGATGCAAATAACTGTAATTGAACAACAATAAAGTAATTATTTTAAAAAAAAAGAACTTATGCTAATGCATGCCTGGCTTCCTCAGGCTAGTGTTGACGGTCCTTTTGAGTTCAGCCCAAGCCTGTTGTCTTTCCACTTGCATATCTCTCCTTTTGTTGTACCTTCCTGGACCATCTACTGCCTAACTCGAATCTACAATCTATGCATAGTTAATGAAGACCATTCTGATGTAATGTACCCTGGATCAACAATAAAAACCCGTGGACACAATGCTCGGGGCCTCTCCCATGTCATAAGGGAGGGGTCTCGTGGTCACGGATTTCTCTAGTCCAGTATGTTTTCGTGTGAGTTTATTCACGCGTCAGTCATAGCTATACGAATTCTGTGGGCCAGAATTCGTGACAGAAAACCATGTCTCTCAGGGGGGAAGTTGAGGCAGGAGATAGGAAGGAAGAAACTCCAGAGGTTCCCTAGGGCTAAGATAAAGGACATCGATACAGGACAGAGACCCTGTTCTAAGATCAGCTGTTCTCAATTTCTGGAATAGTGCATGGTAACTCATGAATACACATGGGCAGAAGATGCTACATGACCCCTGCTTCATTATAATAGCATTATAATAAATTAACATTGTCTGACCCCCTTCTCTGGTGGCCAATCAAGGAAAATCATGGGAGACCACATGTGCGATAGCTTTAAAGTAATATAACTACTTGTACATGCACTATAAAAGCCCGCCAAAACTAGCCAGAAAGGATTCGCCTTATAAGAATAAATCCCTCCAGCCCCTGAGGTCAATCTCTCCGCTCGGAGTTGGCCTGCTTCTATGTTCTATGGGTTATACTCTCGCTTAATAAATCTGCTCTCTCTCTCTTTCTGCTATAAACTCTGTGTGTTTAGTTCAATTCTTTGTCCACGATCACCAAGAACCTGGTTACCTGTGCCCACCTGTGACACATGTCCTTTATATATGTTCCTGGACAACCCTTCCCTTCTTTTCCCCCATTATCCCCCTGCCCCCTCCCCTCTGGTTACTGTCAGTTTGTTCTTTATTTCAATGTCTCTGGTTATATTTTCCTTGTTGTTTGTTTTGTTGATTAGGTTCCACTTATAAGTGAGATCTTATGGTATTTGTCTTTCACCACCTGGCTTATTTAACTTAGCATAATGCTCTCCAGGAATGTTTCATTTCCATTTGGATGTGCTCACAGCAAGATGTCCACAAGGAAGGCCACTTAAATATTAACAGTGGGTAACTAGAGCAGGGGGCTTCCAGTATTTATTTTCTTCTTTATACATTTCTATGTTGTTTGATTTTGTTTCTTTCTTCTTTTTTTAAAGAACACATCTCTAACAATTTTTTTCAGATTTTTTTAACTTTAAAAAGGTAAACAAATCACAGATACATGGACCTTGCCTGCTCAGTCCTGATAGGTTAGGAGCAACAGGTCATTTTTTACCCACCACCACCTCCTGACCCGCCCCCACCCCAGACAGTCTACCCCCAACTCTGGCCTCAATATACACTGCCATTGGTTGGATGATCTGGGACACACTTACTTCTCTTTTCTTCACTCAGCCTGAGCATTCTTCACCAACTTTCTGCCAGGCACACAGGAGGCATTTAGTGATGTGTTCATTTCTTTATTTTCCCCATCTTATTTTCAGATGTGGGGATTATGTTTTCCCCACATTTCTACCTCATTTTCACACAGCAGACACTGTGTGCCTGTACTATGTGACTGAGGGAATAACTATGTACATGCGGATTCACTGAAACCTACATGGAGGGTACCCAGCCATTTTCTGGGTGTTTGTAAAGGCATCTAATCTGTCCTGCAGAAACCCAGTTTGCAGCATAATTTCCCAAATCCTGGCTTTCTGGCGCCTTAATCGTTGCTGGGGTGCCGAGTACCAAGATCACCACAAGATGGCAGCCTTTCCCCACGCCAGTCCCGAGGAAGCCTGCCGCCCAGAGGCGGGTGTTTCTGAATCCAGCTTGTGTTACCTGAAGGAATTCCAGGAAAAAGATTTTTTACCGAAGAAACGTTCACTAAACAGGAGAGAATAGGATTAAATATTCGGAAACAGAAGAACTCGAAAAAGAAAATACAATTTCCCAACACCCCGTGATCACCCAGCCTTCTCTTTAACAGAAGTTGCAAGAGTTTTGTGTTCATTTGCAGCCTGGAGTGGAATTAGAATTGCCAAGCATCCCGGGAGCTCTGAATCCACATTCCTTTATTCCTTTGTGCCTCTCAAAGCCAGATACTGATGTCTGAGAACAAGATACATAAGATTCATTATTTAAGTGCCTTTTCCTTAAACAAGAACGCTTTAATACTTAACAAGGTAGGGAAGCTACATAATTTAAAATCTATGAGAACAGAAATAAGAAATTATTTGTAGCAGTCTCCACTTCTACACCCATCAACAAAGAAAGACATTCACAATTTTCTGCCTTCCCAGGGCCCCAAAATACAACACAAGCCTGTTCTCCTGCTCCAGGCAGAAGCTGCAGCTGAAGCTGGGCTTTATCAGCTTTTCTTTCTCAATATTTACCAACCAATAAATCTTTTTTCCCCAAAGACAATTGACATTCGAATCCCGTTCATGTGCAGTCTTGTTATCCAAATAACATTAAATAAACTGCTTCACTGTCCACTGAAAAAGTAGTAATAAGGACTTTTTTTTTTCTTGCAGGTCAATATTGAAGAAGAGAAGGGGATATTTCCACCCGAGGAGAGGGCAGCTGCCTGCCTGTAATGAGCACATCTCAATTCAGGGGACTCCTACTCTGGGGGCTGACCAGACATGTGCGTTAGTAGGCAGAAACCTGTCTATTTTGCCTCAAAGCGTTTCCCATGGTGGCATCTCCAAAGCTGACACTAGCAGGAGCCAGCTTGTCTGTACTGTTCTTCAGCCCTGAGGACTCCACAGAACAGAAAGGATTGCCAGAGCTGCAGGAGTATTTTGCCCATGCCCCCAAGTGGTACTAAGTCTCAGGATAAGAATTTTAATGCTGTGTTTCCATAAGTCAATACCATCTTCTCTTCTTTCTGTGAGAGGTGTGTGTAGTATCAATAAAAAAAACATCGACCAGAGGTGGTCAGGAGATGGAAGGTCTGGAGCTGACCCTGCTGCTAACTGCCTGCTGGCATCAGCCCCATGCCTGTCTTCTCTGTGCCTCAGTTTCACCATGTCTATACTGAGTTGTCCCACTCTCTGCTCCTTCAGACCTTCCCATAATTCTGCGTATCAAGTAGATAAAAGAAGAGGCTTTAAGACACTGAGAACTCCTGGCCATCAGGGACCCCAAACCCTGGCTTGATCTCCATGGAAGCTAAGTAACTCAGTCCCTAGAGAATGTTTTCCAAACTTTTGAAATAGTAATACATAATATTTATATGGATATTTTTCTGTACCAAGCTCTATCTTAAAATTTTTTGTCATATTAATTAATTTAATCCTCACAACTCTAAATTATTGTGCTCATTTTACACTTGAGGAAGCTAGAGTCCTGAAATGTTGAATAATTTCCCCAGGTCACATAGCTGGTAACAGAAGGATTCAAAGCCAGGGGGATCTTAGCACTGTATTTCATTCTCTAAACACCCTGCTCCTTGACTACTAGCAAGTCCAGGTAACTTCTGAGGGCTGTCACACCCTTGGCTGGTTGTACAAGGCTACACACCCAATGCCCTGTCTGTTGAGTAAGTCATGACTCTAACCTTGGACATTACCCTATAAGTGGCCTTCTCTCTTTTTAATCTTTATTTAGCCTTTATTATGACAACCGAAGCTATGGGTGATATCTACACTCATGCCCATATGAGTGACATTACTTTGACATTATTTAACATTTTTTGATATTATCTGACATTATTTTATAACTACATAAATAAGATCTGAGTAATATTTTCTCCTTCAAAAATGCAAGGATACAAAATCAATATGCAGAAAACAATTACATGCCAATATGCTAACAACAACATAACTGAGAAAGACATAATAAAAACAATTCAATTAAATTAGCATCAAAAACAATGACTTTTCAGAATAAATCTAACCAAGGTGGTGAAAGATCTATAAATTGTAAACTATAAGACTTTGATGAAAGAAACTGAAGAAGGCACAGACAGCCTCTGTTCATGGATTGGAAAAATTAATATTGTTAAACTGTCCATATTATGCAAAGTTGTCTATGGATTCAATGCAATCGTTATTATAATTCTAATTTTTTATAGAAACATAAAAAACGTCCTAAAATATGTATGGAGCCACAAAGGAACCCCAAAGGCTAAAGCAATCTTGAGAAAGTAGAACAAAGCCAGACACATCACACTACCTATGCAAAGTTATAGTAATCAAAACAGCAAGGCACTGACATAAAACTAAGATACATAGACCAGTGGAACAGAGTTGAGAGCCCAGAAATAAACCCTCACATATACAGTCAACTAACATTTGACAGAGAGCCAAGAACATTCAATAAGTAAAGGACAGCTTCTTCAATAAATGATGGTGGGAAAACACACAGAAGAATGAAATTGGACCTCTATATTACACCAATCATAAAAAAATTTGAAATAGGTTAAAAACTTAAATTTAATTCCTGAAACTACAAAACTCCCAGGAGAAAGCATACAGAAAAATCTCCTTAATATTAGTCTTAGCATCAGTTTCCTGGATATGATTGCAAAAGCACAAGCAACAAAAGGAAAAATAAATAAGTGAGACTACATCAAACTAAAAGACTTGCATGGAATTTTCTCAAGAAACTAAAACAGAAACTGCCTTTTGACCCAGCAATACAACTGCTGGGATTATACCCTAAGAATCCTGAAATACTAATTCAAAAGAACCTATGCACCCCAATGTTCATAGCAGCACAACTTACAATAGCCAAGGGCTGAAGCAACCTAGGTGCCCATCAGTAAATGAGTGGATCAAAAACTCTGGTACATTTACACAATGGAATACTATGCAGCAGAAAGAAAGAAGGAGCTCCTACCATTTTGGACAGCATGGATGGAACTGGAGAGCATTCTGCTAAGTGAAATAAGCCAGGTGTGAAAGACAAATACCATGTGATCTCACCTATAAGTGGAACCTAATCTACAAAACAAAAAAGCAAGCAATATATAACCAGAAACATTCAAATAAAGAACAAACCGAGAGTAACCAGAGGGGAGGAGAGAAAGAGATAACGGAGGAAAGAAGGGAAAGAGTTGTCAAGGAAAATGCATAAAGCACTCACGGACAAAGCCAAAGGGGTGGTAGGATTGAGTTTGGGGGGGTGGGGTAAAATGGAGACAACTGTACTTGAACAGCAGTGAAAAAGTTTTTAAAAGTTAAAGACTTCTGCAAAGCAAAAGAAACAATCAACAAAATGAAAAAGTGACCTAAAACATGTGATAAAATATCTGTAAATTATTTATCTGATAAGGGGTTATTATCCAAAAATGTAAAGAACTTATACAACCTGATAGCAAAAAACAAAAACAAAAAACAAACCCACCTAACAATTCATTTAATAAATGGGTAGAGGAACTGAATACATAGAGTTCCCAAGAAGACATACAAATGGCCAACAGATACATTTAAATGTGCTCAACATCACTAATCCCACTGAGATATCACCTCATACCAGTTAGAATGGCTATCATGAAAAATATAAGAGATAAAGAGTGTTGGCAAGGATGTGGAGAAAAGAGAACCCTTGTGCACTGTTGGTGGGAATGCAAATTGCTGTAGCCACTATGGAAAATAGCATGGAATTTACTCAAAAAATTAAAACTAGAACTACCACATGATCCAGCAATCCTGCTTCTGGTATAAATCCAGAGAAATTGAAATCAGAATCTCATAGAGATATCTGCACTCCCATGTTCACTGCTGCATAATTCACAATAATCAAGATATGGAAACAACCGGTTTGTCAGTGGATGAATGAATAAAGATGTGGTGTATATACACAATGGAATATTATTCAGCCATGAGAAAGAAGGAAATCCTCTCATTTGCAACAACTTGAATAATTCCTGAGGCCTTATGCTAAGTGAAATGAGCCAGACAGAGAAAGACAAACACTGTATAATAGTACTTACATGTGGAATCTAAAAAAAGATGCTCAGAAAAACAGATGGTATGCTCAGGTATAGTAAATCTAATAATAAATTAGAGCTTGGGTTTTGAATGTCTATTTTTATTTCATTTTCCTATTAATTCATTTTTATTGTATCTTACAAAATATTCATCCATGATGGATTGGCAATGCTTTTAAACTGATACCTTCAAGTCAGGATATTATCTCTCTGTCTCTTAACTTCCCCCGTGGACTAGGAGTTACTTTGTGTGTCATAGAGCAGGTGGGACAGGAGACTCCTGGTTTTGAGTATGCCTCACTGCAAGAAGCTGTCCTCTTTATCAATGTGAATGATTTGTGTGATGCCATGTGCATGTGAAGAGGGGATCTGATGCTTTGAGTTTTCCTCTCCAGTGTTTTCAATAGGAGTGCAATTTTGAAATAGTCCATACATGAAGATTTTTGTCTGTCTGACTGAACCTCCAAGAGCAGCCAAGGTTTTTTCTCAGTCCTCAAGAGCAAAGATGAACTTTTCCTTGAACTGATGTTCCAGTTGTCTACTGCTGAAGAGCCAACCCCAAAACTTAGCAGCTCCCTCAACAGTTACCTTAGCAAAGATACACAGATGGCAAATAAGCATGTGAAAAGTTTCTTTCATTATGCATCATTAAGGAATTGCAAATTAAAACAACAGTGAGATACCATTACACATGATAGAATGGCCAAATCCAGAACCCTGACAGTACCAAATACTGGCAAAGATGTGGGGTAACAAGAACTCTCATTCATTGCTGGTAGGAATACAAATTGGCATAGTCACCTAGGAAAACAATTTTGTAGTTTCTTATAAAACTAACTGTAGTCTTATTGTATGATCCAGCAACCATGCTCCTTGGATTTACCCAAATGAGTTGAATACTTATGTCCATACAAAAACCTCTATATGGATGTTTATAGCAGTTTTGTTCATAATCGTCAAAACTTGGAATCAACCAAGATATCCTTCAGTAAATGAATGGGTACATAAACTGTGGTACATCCAGACAGTGTAGTATTTCTCAACACTAAAAACAAATAAGATTTCAAGTCACAAAAAGACATGGAAGAAACTTAAGTGAAAGAAGCCAACCTGAAAAGGCTATAGGATTCCAATTATATGACATTCTGGAAGAAACAATACTATGGAGACAGTAAAAAGATCAATGATTGCCAGGGACTAGGGGAGGGGACAGGATGAAGAGAATTCCGTGTCACACTGTAATAATGGATACATGTCACTACACATTTGTCCAAACCCATAGAATGTACAAAACCAAATGTAAACCCTAATGTGAACTGGATTTTGGGTGATAATGATGACTCAATGTAAGTTCATAAATTACTAAAAATGCACTACTCTGATGGGGAATGTTAAAGGTGAGGGAGGCTATACATGTGTGGGGACAGAGTATATTGGGAAATCTCCCAGGTTTTTGCTCAAATTTTCTGTGGACCTAAAACTTCTCTTAAAATAAAGTCTTAGGAAAAATAAATAAATAACTTTATGATAGTTTTAAAAATTAATGGCTTAAGCCAACAGCACCATTTTTTGTTTTTTAACTATAATTACAGTTATATTATTAAAAATTTTAGTAGTAAAAAAAATTTAATTGCCATTATAGTATAGGAACAACACACAGCACCATTTGTTTGGCTTATAAATGTGCAGTTTGAGTGGTGCTCAGCAGGAAAAGCACATCTCTGCACCAGCTGGGCAGCCTGAAGGCTGAGCTCTAGTCATCAAAAGCTCCTGCTCACAGTGACACCTGGGCTGGGGAAATGTAAATGGCTGAGGCTGAAGTACTTGGGACTCCTCCCACATATCCCTGTGTGGTATGTTCTCTTGACATGAGGCACTGGTCCCAAAAAGAGATAACCATGTGGAAATGGTATCACTTTCTATGGCCTAGTGTCGAGGTCAAACAGCATCACTTCTGCATTTGTCAAGGCAGTCACAAAGGCCTACCACAGGTTAAGAGGAGGGAGAGGGACTCCACCCCTTAATGGGGTGTGATAAGGTTCTGGAAGAGCATCTGGGGCTGCTCAGAATTATTGTTGCAACAATTTTTAGAAAATACATTATACCACCATAATAAACAGCTATAAGAGAAATCTGTACAAGGAGTTAATCGAGAGAATCGAGCAGGTCTAAGGGTAAACAGGTGCCAACAGCAGTGACCAGTTCTGGCTCATCAGTTTTGGTGCTGTGTCATAGCTCTGACATAACTTGACAGCCCACTAGCCCAGTGAGGCCACAGCAAGTACTTGGTGCCACACTTTCAGAGAAAAAAAGGATTGGTGGTGTCCTTCACTCTCTGTCATGTATTCCACATGTATTTCTGGAGTCAGAGCTCTTTTCTGTGGCTCCAAAACTAAGTCCAGCTAAATGACTGGTACCTTATTCTGCCCAACCAAACCAAGAGTACCTTCCTCCATGAAGCCTTTCTTGATCCACCTCCCCTGGCAGCAACCTTCATTTCATCTTTTGTGCCACTGCTGAACCACCCAATAAGCTCTCCACCAGAGCATGTTAACTCATTATGGCTCTTAGCCGTTGGCTTATTGTGTCCCAGGAATAGACTACAGACTTTCAAGGGTTGGGGCCACATTTGCTACTTCGCTGTATTCTTATGGCAAAGTGGGTATTGTACATTACAAATCAGAGAAAAGAGTGGATGAAATCTCAGGGACACAGCTGTGATGCTATTTGTGTACTTTTAATGAAAAGAAGTTGAAATTTTGTTTTGTTTACATTTCATTGGGAATCCCATTCATATGCACACATCTGTACTAACTGTATGGTGAACATGCATTTGTGTGAGTGTGTGAGTCAGTGTATATGTGTGTGACTATGTAAGTGTATGTGTATTTATGTGCATGAATGTGCATGTATGTCTGTACAGATAAAGGTATGTATGTCTGAGTATAACTGTGGTTGTGTGACTAAACAAAGTAACGATCACATCATACATAAGGTATATAAATGTAGAATCATTATGTTGTACAATCAAAACTAATATGAAATTGTATGCCAACAATACTTTAATAAAAATAGCTAAAAATTAAAAAATAATTTTTATGTTTGTGTGAGTGTGTGGATATGTATGTGTCTGAGTGTGCACATGTTTGTGCCTGAGAGTTTGTGTATATTTGTATGTCAATAGGTCTGTGCATGCATATTTATGTTTGTATCTGAGTACATGTGTATTTGTATATATAAATATGTGTATGCTTGCGTGGATGTCTGTGAGTGTGCACATGTATTGTGTGTGTAAATGTGTCTGTACACAGATGCATGGCTGAGTCATGAGGTGTTCTGCCCCCACTGATGATTCCTCTGCATCCTCCGAGAGACCATGCTTACTTCCCCTCTGGGACGAAGAGTTAAGCAGAGGTCAAGTGACTTGCTCCAGACCTCACAGCAAGTTTGGGCAACTCTGAGAGGATCTGATTGCCAAGCTCACACTCCCCCTGCAAGGCCAAGCTGCCTCTCTTTGGCATGTTGGCACCTTGCCCAGGCCTTGCTGCCCAGCTCTGAGAGCTCCCATTGTGGGCAATAAGTGGCTGTGTGCCATTACCCGAGATCCTGCAGGTGATGGGTCTGTTTTGAGATGCTGAGAGAGGAGAGACTCCCAAGGGGACAGGAAAGAGGGCACCCTTCATTTTGTGTGGCTAAAGGGTTGGAAATAACAGGCATGTAAAAGGGAGAAAGAGGAGAGAGGAAATCAAAGCTAATGCAGAATAATGAAGATGTGAAGAACACACACAGAGAATGGTGGGAGTGGGTGATCAGAAGCGGAAACACACATATACAAATAGCACCAGGAAGCAAAGAGAGCTGGAGCTCAGGCAACTTTTTGTTTCTTGCTTTAATTGGTGACCCCACTCAGAATTGCTAGAAATGGGCACAGATCAAGAGACTGGAGTGTTGGTGTAGAAAACAATAGGGGCCTGAATAGCATGGAAAGACAGCCAAGAATGGTTTTCAGTCTCAGACACCAATGGATCTTAGAGTCACTCTTCTGGGCAAATAAAGAGAACTCTGAAGCCTTCCCAAACTGTGCTCCCACAGGGAATTTTCATGGAAAATCCACCTGGACAGAAGTGCCCACTGGTGTGAGACTGTAACACCAGATGTGCCAGCTGGATGCTGTATATGAGGGTGCTAGAAGTCACTGGAAATGGAGTTACATGAAGAAAATGGCATTCGTCAGATTTTGTCTCATCAAATGTGACCAAAAGAAATTATTTTTGATAACCTACCTGGGACTTAAGTAACCATAGTCAGTCAATGAACTTCCATCTAGAATGGAGGTTGCTGGTTAAGAGCCGGCTTTCATCTCATAGTTGGAATAGGCAGGTTAGGGACCAGAGCAACAAATAAGCAAGCAAAATATAACCAGAAACGTCGAAATTAAGAACAATCTGACACTGACCAGAGGGCAAGTGGGAGGGGATAATGTTGGGGGGGAAAAGGGAGAAGAGTTTTTGGGAACAACTATAAAGGACACATGGACAAAACCAAGGGAGGGTGTGGAATCAGGGAAGGGAGGTGAGGATGGCTGGGGTGGGGGCAAAAAGCAGACAACTGTACTTGAACAACAATAAAATGTAAATGAATAAATAAATAATTTTTAAAAAATTATCCGCGACAGTTCTCCTTCGCCGCGGCCAGTCCGCGGCTGAAAGACCTCAAACCAAGTGTTGGCAGTGCCCGCAAGGTCGCAGGTCCCGGCCGACCACCGAGGAGGCGAGTGCCCAGCCCTCAGCCGGGGGAGCTCTAGAGAAAACCCCCCGCCGCCCACACCGCGACGTAATCTCCAGGAAAAGCTCAAGAAATTGGCCGGGGGCGTGCAGACACGGGGAGGCCACGGGCTCTCAGTAACTCGCTCCTCCCTCATCACGTGATACCACGGGGCAGAAAAAGGAAGTCCAGGGCCGCCTGGATGCCTGGACAGAAATCCTCAAAAGTCCACCCCAGCTCTGCGGTGACAGGAGCGGATGGCGCTGCCCAGGCCTGGGGTCTATTACTTCCCCTGGGAGATCCATGCCAGCCAGGTTCCCGACGGGGGCGCCCTGAGGACATTCAGCAGGTGAGAATGGCTTTTTCTTCACAAGGTGGGGGGACTGTTAACTGAGCCCCCCAAAAAATGATTTAAAATAATTTTCTTGGACTTCCGCCAAGATGGCGGCATAGGTGGACACACTCGCCGCCCGCACATCCAGAGTGTCTAAACAACTAACACAGTAGCGAAAAATTAAACAACCAGAACGGACAGAAAAGAACTGAAGGGAAGTCCGACACCCAGGAGGTTGGAGAGGATGAACATCCAGGCCGGTAAGCGGGGCAGAACCAGGAGGAGGAATGGAGTGAGAGGCAGTTGTCACGGAGGGACTGACGCCTTCAGCGCCTGAACAGGGTGCGGCCCGTACAATGGGTGAATCGCGCAAGCTGGCAACGCTGCCGGAGAGCGGCCAGAGGGAGCCAGCAGAATTGAGTCTGGTGGAAAAGGCGGTGGGGAACTGGGGAGCGGAGGAGTGACGGGAGCCCCAGTGATCATCGGAGGTCGCCATTGCTTCCTCCCAGGCCCCGCCCCCAGAGGCAACGTCACCCAAAAAGCGACCCAGGTTGCCAGCACCGGCAATGGCGAGCCGACAAGTGCGCTGAGATAAAAAGAATGAAAATGGCCAAAATGAAAGATCAGAACAAATTACAACTAACGGATGACGACATAGTCAACCTATCAGATGCTCAGTTCAAAATGCTAGTAATTAAAATGCTAACAAAACTGGAAGAAAGGTGTATGCAAATAATTGAACAAATGAAGAATACAATAAGGATAATGGAGGAAGATTTACAGGGAACCAATAGGGAAAAAAAAGAAGTTGGATCTCAAACCAATGGGGTGGACCAGAAGGAAGAAACAAGAATTCAAAAAAATGAGGAGGGACTCAGGAACCTCAGAGACATTTGTAAACGACCCAACATCCAGATCATAGGGCTGCCAGAAGGACAAGAAGTTCACCAAGGAATTGAACATATTTTTGAACAGATAATGAAGGAGAACTTCCCAGACCTGGCTAAGGAAATAGGCTTCCTGGAAATCCAAGAAGCTCAGAGAACACCAAAGAAGTGGGACCCAAAGAGGAACACACCAAGGCACATCATAATTACATTACCCAAGATTAAGAATAAAGAGAAAATCTTGCAAGCAGCAAGAGAAAAGGGGACAGTTACCTACAAAGGAATCCCCATAAGACTGTCAGCGGATTTCTCAAAGGAGACCTTCCAAGCAAGAAGGGGCTGGAGAGAGATATTTCAAATCATGAAAAGCAAGGGCCTACAACCAAGAATAATCTATCCAGCAAAACTTTCATTTAGAATGGAAGGGCAGATAC